>PVHY01013271.1:0-32818 GCA_004024945.1 Uropsilus gracilis
CAAACAAGCTAAATGTGACTTGGATCTGTTCTTTACTTATTACATTCCTCTTCTAATATTTTCCTCCCCTCACATCTTTCACTCTTCCTGCTGCTACCAACATGCAGGTGCTTAGGATTTCCAGTTTCCAAACCAACACCTGACATGCATTTCTCCATACCATCTCCTCCATGGCCGTGTGTGTGTGTGTGTGTGTGTGTGTGTGTGTGTGTTTGTACTGGGAGGTGCAAAGTTGTGTTTGCAGGGGGTAATCCTCTCCCTCAACCACAGTTAGGTACTTCCTAGTCCCAGCTCAGATCTCCATAATCCTCTATCACAGATGTCAAAGCCAAAGAACAGGACAGAGAATGCCATCTACAACTGTAAGAATCCCACAGCTGCCTTCCAATCCCTTTGGCAGCAACAAAAGAGCAAGGAGAGGAAACAGAAAAAAGCAAGGGACATCTTGCAGGCATCCCCCCCCCACACAGCACTTAGATGACCCCAGGAGGCTCCCATAATCCCCCCTGACATTCTGCCAATTCCAACTGCACCAAGCAACCTCCCTGACTTGGCGCCCAAGAGTTCAGCTCCCCCAGGCACACAGCCCAGAACCTGGACAAGGGAAGGAAGGCCTCTCCCTGCTCAATTCACAGGAGGAAGTGTGCGCAATCTTGGGGGTACAGGTGGGGTTCATGTATATTTGCTAATCTGCACTCCCATGGTGACCCTGTTATATGTGACATTTGGTTTATGGTGGTTTAGGGGATCACTTTACTTCACATCATGATGGGCTGAATAGCTCATGTAGTTTGATTTGGAAGGAAACCCAATGTGCATATTATTTTTTGCAGAGTTCCAAAAAACAACATACAAAATAACTTTTGGAAAAGTTCCATTTACAATTTGGGTAGCGGCTGTATTTGAAAGCTGGGAGCTTTTATATATGCAGTATGAAAACAGTATTTAGTTGTATAATTTCAAGTGGAAAACTTTGTTAAAGAACCTTGAGTACTGCTTTTAAAAGAAAAGCGAAAATATGAGGGCCTCCTTATCTGAAGACTCTGAGAGATTGAAATTATAGAATACTAAGAACCTACAGATGGGGGGGGGGACACGCATAACATGTCCTTAAAAGTTCAAGAAAACATCAGATCCAGAAATAAGTAATGAATTGCTAAATGATTCAGTGGCCCCGAGGCAGTAGGCATATGGCAGAAAGTCCACACTTCTGCCTTGCCTTGGCCATTCCTCTCTGCCAGCCTTCAACCATGAAGACATTTGACAAGCTGTGATTGCAACAGGGCCCTATAAACAACCCTATAAATGCATAAGGGCAGTTGAGCTTGTAGATACCATTCAAGAGGAAACTGTGCCCAAAATCCTCCAAAGAATCATTTGATTTCCATTTTTCCCATTACTTAAAACTGAACTTTAATTTTTAATTTTATTTAATTTTTATTCTTTAAATTACAACCTTAGTAAATGGTTTTGGGAATATCTCCCCCATCTTCCTCAGGTGCCCCCACCATTCTTTCATACCCCACTCTTTATTGTTTGCTAATATGTGTTAAGTCCATT
The DNA here is from genome assembly GCA_004024945.1 of Uropsilus gracilis. Lineage (NCBI taxonomy): Eukaryota > Metazoa > Chordata > Mammalia > Eulipotyphla > Talpidae > Uropsilus > Uropsilus gracilis. The sequence continues at coordinate 1,561 of PVHY01013271.1, forward strand.
AGTCTCTTTCTATCCTGTGGCAGTGTTCTTTCATTGGGTGAAGGACTATGTTTTCAGAACCAGGTGAGTCTTGGTGGTAAGTTTTCAGTCTTAAATTTACATCGGGCAGCCAGTCTATTTTAATTTGTGGTCTTTCCATGTTTTCTCTTTGGAGGCTTCTGTCTTCTCCAACCCCATCTTTGTTGTTTTGCTTTACCTTATGGTACTGGTGTTAGATTTAGGGGGGGTCTCACCTCCTGTCATTGCTGGTGAAGAATTTCCTCTGTGGATGATACAGGCAATTGTGATTGGCCATTGTAGATGATCTGCTCTGCCTCAGTTTGCAGCTTTGCTGTGGGGCCAACACCCCCCAGTCTTTGGCTTTCCTTTCCTCTCCCATAAAGTGGGGAAGGGTGCCTTGCTCTCCCAGAAAGCATCTCCAAAATGGGGTCTTGGGTCGTGTCATGATATTGTGCTTCTATAGATGTTTCTTCTGTCTTGCCTGGATTGGTTCTTTTGATTGTCCATTTTCTGTGTCCAGCACAGGCTTGTGGGCTGGAGTTTTACCTGGTCCCTCAACCATTTTACAATGGGATTTGTGTCATATATGTTCTTGCTTCTCCTGAAGATTAGCTGGAGAGTGATGAAATGGAGGGGGCACACCTCCCCTCCCCTGCCTGTGCTCTGGTATCTCTCTGCATGAGGGCGGGGCCCAGATGTCCATGCATGTGCCATCCCAATCCCCCCTTGGGCTGGGGCCTGGGGCCAAATGCCTCAGCTGATCTGGGCTGTAGATGGCTGCCCCAGGCAGCAACCATCTGCTGGTGGATGGGGCTACAACCCCTTCCATCCCCCCTCCTAGGATCTCCAGACTTGGGGGGCTTACCCCAGGATCTTCTCCACCTTTGCTCCCCGCTGGCTAGGGGTGGAAGGGTGGGAGCCCCGGCCACATGGAATCCTCCGGGCTGTGTGAAGCTGGCCTGCATGCTACTGCACCCTTAAAAACTGAACTTTATAAAACAGAATTTGTTCTCAAATTTTGATTTTTTTTTCTAATTTGGCTAACCTCAATGTAATCCCTATATAGAAATCAATTCCACAGATTCATGTTCAGGATTACCCAAATTCTACATAGTAATAGAAGGAAGTAGATGTAAAAATATTTCTATAAACAGTATAAAGATAGATGCAGCTATCCACTCCCCCAAACCCCCACTTCTCTGTGAACAGTGACTGTACTTGCCTGGGAGATCTCTGAGAGGTCTCCCTGAGATAATGCCATGGAACAGAACACTTAAATACCCGCTAAGGTCTGAGACACAGTCTCAGTGACTATCTTAGAATTCTTTACCCATCAAACTAAGTCACCCAATAAAAACCTGTAAAAAAAAAAAAAAAAAAGCTGGAAAAGCATCTCATTGTCCTCCTGAAATGCTTCTGCCTCATACTGCATTTCGGGCTCCCAAGATGACAATGGCAAGACGCCCACACCTGCTCACTGGAGCATTTCTTCTCTCTGATGTGTTCTCCCTCTTCCTCTCCATGGATTTGGTCCCTGAAAGCCAATAAAAACTAGTTAAACATGAGTTAAACACATTTGCCAAGGAGCTCTCCTAAGTACGAGGAGGGGTTTTCGTTCCTTCCGTTCTAAGGAGACTGTGGCTACAGTTGAAAAGAGGATAGAAATTGAGAAGTGCTGGCCAGTGGTCTGGGAATCACAGAACCTGACTGTTGCAAAGGACGCAGAGCTCCAACTTTCTGTCAAAGGCGGGAATCTGTTCCAGAATTGCCTGACAAGTGGACTCCCAGCTATGTCTTGAAAATGGCTGGGGGAAATTCCTGTCTGCAGTCAGCAGACTTCATATCTAGAAAGTCCAAATTGTTGGAAAAATCTTCCCTTCTGCTGAGCCAGATGTTGCCTCCAGGTAGAAACCGACTTTATCTGGCTGGGAGTCCAGTTCTACAAGTCCGTTGATTGGATGTCAATTTAGAGTCCAGGATTCAAATCCCTAAAAATTGGTTATTAATTTATTTAATCCTGGCCTCTTTCAGACTCCAAAGCACCCCCCCAACTCCACCCCACCCCCTACCTACCCACTTCTCTGTATCCACCTTCAAGAAAAAGAAGTGCTAATTTGAAGAGGGTAGATCTAAGAACAATAATTAGTCCACATCACTGGCATCTCTTAGTAGTGTTTTCAGGCACAAAAAAGTGTAAAAATGACAAGTTTTTATTTTCTCTTCTTTCACTGTTTTCCCTCATTTCATTGTTGGTGTCTTCAAAACCAAAAGCTGAGAAGGAGGTGTGGGTTGAAGTTGAAAGGGTGGGCGAGAACTGCTCTTTAGCCGTCTGGCATAGGTGCTAGGTCAAAGCCCAGCTAACTGAACATTTGCACTGACCTGGCTTGTCTGTTAAGCACAGGTGTCTTCTGGGAACTCGCTGCTGGAGGATGGGGGAGGGAAGAGGTATGCAGCTGGGGGCGGGGGGTGGATATAGGAGTCAGGGATCCTGGTGTTTCCTGGTCATCTATCCATCACTCTCAACCTCTCCAAATTTAGTCTGCATGTGTCTGGCAAGAATATAATTCTATTTCACACCACTGCAAGAATTAGAGAGAGTATGGTAACCGCTAGACACTGAACAATGGCTATGATTTAAGTATGTGAAGACTTTATCAGTACTTTCCTGCTTTTGTAGACTCCACATACCATCATTTCTCCTACCAGTTTTTTTGTTGTTGTTGTTGTTGTTTGTTTGTTTGTTTGTTTGTTTGTTTGTTTGTTTTTGAGACTAGGTCTCGTTATTTATGCCCGGGGAACCACAGGCTCCTGTTGCCCAGGGTACCACAAACTCAAGAAACCCCCAGCCTCAGCTTCCCAGGTAGCTGGGATTACAGGCGCACGCCACCACGGCCAGCTATTTTTTGGGACTAGTTCTCGCTAAGTGCCCGCAGCAGGACTAGAACCGCGATCCCTGGCCCTGGCCGTGGCTTCCTAGGCTGCCACCTACAGGCATGTGCCACCATGCCCAGCCTCCTACATTCTTATTGTCACGTTTATGCTGGAAGCCCCTCTCTGCTTACATCCAAGTGTCAAAATATCCTCATTAAGTGGTATGATTTATAAAATAAAGAAAATTTACTGCAGAAATTATTTGTCCATTGCAAATTTCAGTAGGAATTTGGTACCCTTGCTTCGAATACCATACTATGATTGCATTAACTTTTTCGCTATCACATAGTATTTGGCTTGTATACAAAAAACCACAAAGGTACCTATACTCACGTCAGTCTGACAAAAATACTTCATAGCATTTTAAGCCCTGTTCAAAGTATAAAATCTTCCCTCCACAAATTCAGCTTTCAAAATTCATATTATCACACTGGCTATTATTATACTGTACACAGCTATACAGTCACAGTCACATTGTTCCAGACTTGGCCTCAGAACTCCTCAGTAGCAAGAATTATGCATTACACAATGATTGACCCTTAAATCACAATCCATAGACAATGGAATGTGATTTAGCAGTAAAAGGAATCAGCACACAAAGATATGAAGGACTCTGGCACTTAATATAATAAGTAAAAGAAAATCTGAAAAAGGTCACATACTAAATGAATCCAACTATAATTAAAAGATCAGCGGTGGCCAGGGTCTGGGCTAAATGGAATGGAGGAAAAGGCAGAGCACAGAAAATTTTCTAGAGCAGTGAAAAAGCCGAGCACAGACAGGCTTTAGGAGAGTGAAAAACTCTGTATCATAACCATAATCATGGATACATGTCATTACAAATTCACCCAAATCCATTGACTGTACACCATTAAGTGTAAACTACAATGTAAACTACAGATTCTGTCGATGATGACTTATCAATGTAGGTTCATGCCAATGTTTGTTTGGAATAAACAAAACTCTGCTGGGGAATGCTGATAACAGAGGATGTTATGCATGAGTGAAGCAGAAAATAGATGGGAAACCTGTGTACCTCCCCTCAGCTTTGTTGTGAACCTAAAACCACTCCAATGAAAATTATCTTTAAAAAAGGCATCTTTGTACAAATGAGACCTTCAAATAAAACCCAAACGAGCTTTTAAAAATTTTAATTATAGGGTAGTACAGTATCTATAAAAGAGATGACAAACTTGCAGCCACAGATGGACATACTAACCCAGATATATTTTGTTTGGTACAGAAGTTGAATGTGTTATTTAAACATCATTAGCTTGTCCAAACAATTGTTGGTTGCCAGTGTCCTTATGTATTTATTAGAATGCTTTTGGCTGTAAGTATCTTCACTCAGATTGCCATAAAATGGGGTATTTTAAAGGATTACATGCTCTCACACAGTAGGATGAAATATCAAGTTCTCAGGGGTGGATTGTGTCAGTATCTCAGAGTTCCAGGTTCGTGATATCTCTACTTGGCCATCCCAGGGTTAGCTTCATCTTCAGATGACAGTTAATGATGAAACAACATGTCTAGACACAGCTCTGTCAGAACAAGAAAAAAAAGTTTCTGTGTTCTTTCTGTTTACCCCTTTTTTTTGTGGAGCAAAGACATGTTTTAGATTATTTCCTCTCATACCTTGTTAGTGTTTGGTTATGTGTATGTTTCCAAAAAACTAACTACAGGAAGAATTCACTTTACTATGATTAGCTTACACCCATTAGCTCAAATGTAATGGGTGCTTGGGAAGAGAGCAGTCTATGTATACTATCCATTGGGGAAAAAATCAAAAGAATTCTCAATAATTGCAAACCAAATTCTCATAGGGATACACATATCTCTGTTTCCATCCTTAGATGTAGGATACAGGACTTGTTTTACTACAGCTACCATCTACCTGGACTTTGTAAGCATATTAGTTTACTACACCTACTTTATACCCTTTCATCTGGCAGGATACTTCAGGCTAAATTACAGTGTTTCATAGGTATTCAGCCTATGCATTCTGGAGATTAATGATGAATGGGTAATTGTGTTCATATCTAGCAACATAAGACATTTTTGTCCCACAGTTCAGTGACTTAACATAACAAGCATTTATTATCTCATAGGTTCTGAGGGTCAGGAATCTGGGAGTGGCTATGCTGGGTGGTTCTGGCTCAAGGTCTTTCTTAAGGTTGCAAGCAAGATGTTCACATGACTGCAGTCATCTTAAGGCTCATCCAGCCATAGGATGGGCTTCAAGTCTCTGGCCAGAGACCTCAGTTCCTCACCATTTGGACTTCTCCATAGGGCCACTTACAATGTGGCACTGGTTTTCCCTGGTGCAAATGATTCAAAAGAGCAAGAGAGTGGCCAAGACAGAAACCCTTTATGTTAAGAGCCAGGCACAGAATTGCGAGAAAGGATGAATGAGAGAGATTGACACAGCTAACGGCTGTGGGTTACCAGAAGCATGACTAGTAGCAACTCTAAGGTAAATGACTAGGCCTTTTAAAGGCTCCAGGCAAGGAGAAAGAAGAGTGGCCAAGAGAATGTTTTATGACCAATTAACTAAGGACAACTAATGGCTAGGGTGCAATAAAATTGGGTAAAACATTTGTTCCTGTGAGATAATGGCAGGCAGGGGATTCACCCATAAATTTGTTAGTATCTCCCAAAGAATTTTTCTTAAGGTAAACATTGGAGGAATGGAGAAGCTGCTCTCCAGAGGTCCATCATTCATAATCCTGTCTTCAGTGTTCTAAAGACAGATAAGATAATGAAATGAAGTATTCTTCGTTTCACAGCATGAGCCCAGTCCAGTCTCAACTGGCAGCCTCTGACACCCTTACAACTTTTACCAGTTAATCTCAGAAGTTACACACCATGTCTTCTTCATGTACTATTGTTTACACAGTAAACTAGCCCTGTCACAGGGTTGAGGGGTCTTCCCAGAGATAAGGAGGTAGAAAACACTGAGGGCTTCCTTAAGGCTACCTGTCATAATTAGTTCTGCAAAACTGTCATATTAGAGAATTTAAACAGACACTGCTTGTAAGAAGGCTATATGTATTTTCCAAATAGTAAAGATCTTGGAATACTTTATCAATTAGACACTGCTTTACACAAAACACAGAGTCAACTCTAAATAAAAATGTCTTAATTCATCATGATTTTCTCACACGCTCTCTATGATAAGAAGACTTAGAGTCATATTCAGATTCCCAATGAAAGACTACCAAGAATACCAGCTGCCTGATCTCAGACTCAATGTGCCACCTAATCTGGAGTTATTAATATTTTAAAAGGGACAAGGAATGCATGGAATGGATAAAGGAATTATGGGATTTCAAGTATCTCCTGCATGGAGTTCCAGAAGACTATGAATTGGGATAAGGATGATGCCACTTAATATATCACTTGTAAGACTGTCTAGATCAGAATACTATTAATGACAAATAAACAAAGCAAAACAAAATTAGTCATCATTTAATTTGATGAGATGACAACAAATCTTTTCAGTTAAACTTTTCCAGTATTAACTATCCATGAAATAACTTCCAGTATTTTGCAATGTCACAGTATTTTTCGTCCAATAAATGAAGCTACACACATTTCTACTGCTTTCTTACATACCTCATCCTAACAAGAAAGTTCAAAGCATCAAAGGACTTATATTCATGCAAAATACTCCATTAAGGACTAGAAACAAAATTTGTTGGTAGAGCTGAGATCAGAAAAAAAATTGTTTCCTCCTTCCATAAAACAGTTATGTTGTGAAGGATGTATGGCCTCATTTTGTTACTGAAAGATACATATAGTTTTTAAACAGACTCCTTGGGTGTATTTACAGCTGAGTTGTGTAATAAACTCAGAGCATTAAAAATATGACGTTGTTCTACACTAGTTCAGTTTTCACCTTTAGAAGGTTTAAAAACTTCTACCCAATGTAAGAAGGTTCTCCATATGACTGAATGTTCTCTGCTATCAAAGTGTCATTAGAAAGATGAAATATGGTCAATTGGTCAACAACGAAAACAATACAGGCACATAGCATCAGTTATATTGGTGCACAAGGCAGTGTAAGCAAAGACAACTTTATGGAAGATGCTGAGTTCCATGAAGGAGTCTAAAGTAAGAAAAAGTAATAAGTGATGTTTTGTGTGAAAGAATGGTTCTTAATGCAATGCATATGTCTTGTGAAATGTTCATCTTCAGAAATATTTTAGGTGAATTATTCCAAAGAAACAACAATAACTTTGAATGACATTAACCTCTGGAATTTAACTAGCTCAACAAGACTTACAACGATGAAAGCAGAAGAAAGCAAATCTGTTAGTAAATAGATTTCTTTGAAGTAAAGAGTTTAAAATGTTTATACACCAACAACCAACACAAATACCTGAACAATAACATCAGTTTTAAGAAGATAAACACTGCTATTGCTTTTAGTTCTAATTTGGCACATAAAAGTCTTTAAGATCTAATTCTGTACTCTATAATTTCTATATTCTTCTTTCAAATGGATTGATAATGATTTAAAAAGAGAGTGAGTACAGAGTAAAGAACACCTTTAATATACACCCACTTGGTAGCATCCAATTAATCTGTTAAAGATATACAGATTTTTCTGCAGTAAAGGATACATTTTCTCAAATAGTTGGATAGATATTTATTGACTATAAGTAAGCTCTTGCATGAGATCTCGGGTCTTATTTATTTCTGTTCCTCATTCTATAGCATGAGTTCCTTGATTTCTGACTATCCCGTTTCTCATTTAGTTCTCTTGGTAGTCAGATGTTTACCTTTGTGGGATAATTGGCCAAAATTAAATGCACAGAGTGCCGTGTAAACACAGGAGAGTTTTGCCCTTAAAATTTAGTGTTTTTATTGGAAGTGCTAATAAAAGAAAAGAAAACAGGCCGGGCATGGTGGCACATGCCTGTAGGTGGCAGCCTCGGAAGCCATGGCCAGGGTTAGGGATCCCGGTTTGAGTCCCGCCAGGGGCACGTAGCGAGACCTAGTCCCCCAAAAAATAGCTGGGTGTGGTGACGCGTGCCTGTAATCCCAGCTACCAGGGAAGCTGAAGCTGGGGATTGCTTGAGTCCATGGTACCCCGGGCAAAGTGAGCCTGTGGTTCCATGGGCAAAAATAGCGAGATCTACTCTCAAAAAAAAAAAAAAAACCCTAAAAACCAAAAACAAAGGAAACAACCTTATGCATTTTCCCATGACCTTTTCCTTTTAATTCACTCAATAAATGGATTGGATTTGAAACTCTCAAAGGATTGTGAGCTAGGTGATAAGATCAATTTGTTGCAAACAATCTTTAAAAAGAGTTTCTGGTAGAGTAAGTCGGATAAAAGGAAAATCAATTAAGAAAACGCACATAATCATGCTTCATTTCTTTTTTTCAAATACAAGAGAAGGCTGAGATTTCACTGTTTTTCACAGCGCTTCACTCTAGCCCATTGGACTCATAAAGGTGCAAGATACTGCACATTCTTACAAGCAACTCTGAATTAAATATACATTATTATACTTAAGTCAGCAAAAACTGGCATATGATGATCAGGGATGATACATAAGTGCAAATAGAGAGGTGCAATATTTTTGGAAGTTACAAGATTGAAAAAGTGATGTTTCTAACAAGATTATATTTTTAAAAGAAAGAGATGCAACTTCAATCTACTACTTTTCAAAGTACATAGTTTGCCCTCTATAATTGAGTATTTGTAAGCGGCATGATCCTAAAGTAGCAGGGAATTTTTATAATGATATGTGTCTTACTTGCAGGCAATAGAGTGAACGCTATTTTCTCCTTTTGTAGATGGCACTAAGTATCTATGATAACTTGTTCTGAACACACACGTAATGATTACCAAAGCAAAATAAGGTGCAAACTATACAGATGCATTGTAAGTAAACCTGATAGATACTACCTTTGAAAACACATCCCTATTGCTCCAGGCGGGGATGTGTGTTGAAGCCTGACTCCCAGTTAAAGCTTGTTTCCACAGCACAACATTTATAGGCAGGGAAGAGTCAAAGCAACTATCTTGACAACTTAGGGTAAGTGATAAGAACATGGAACAGTTATGCTCAAGTTTCTGTACGAGGGAGATGTGAGGGAATGATCAGGGAGGGAAGGAGGTGGGTGATCCTCTGGAGAAAACAGAGATGTGAAATATATATATAATTTTTTTAAATATAAAAAATTTCTATACTAACCATATATCAATCATTCATTTACTACAATTGGACTAATTCTTTTCCCCAATGACTATAACATAGGCAATATTATCTCACTGACAAAAGGAAACAAAGCTTAGAAAGTTTAACCAACCTGTCCAATTCTACACACATAGACTTGTCACATGATAAGTGACAACGTTGAGGTCCTCAAGCAGATCTTTAACCACCATATTACAGAACATAAATTGTTTCCTTTCAACTGAATTATACTCATCCTCAGCTATAAATTTCACTACTAGAGGTTGGGAACAGTCAGGGAAGGAAGGTGGAGGGTGAACCCCGGGGATTACAAAGATGTGAAATTTGTATATAAATTCACTGTCTAATATTAAAAAATAAAAATAAATTTTTAAAATTCACTACAGTCCTTCAATTCACTACAGCAAAGACAAAGATCCTAGGAGATGTCACAAACCTACAATATGTACTGAAGGCTAGACTCAGGTAGTGGTTGAAGTGCAGTTATGCTCCAAACACCTCAGGAAAGTCGGTCTAGAATTCTTCAGAACTAGCAACTCATTTATCAAGTAGGATTTCACATTTGAGCACCAGATAATTGTACAGGTCTGCTCTGCTGACAAGTTGGACATCCAAATAGCACCACGATAGCTAAGGGGAAGCCATCACTTGCCCCTGAATCAAACACCTGACCTGTTTGTGATTTTATTGATAGGGGAGTTTTAATGACACAATTTGGCAGTTTGCACACAGATGCTAGGCTCAGTGAGCTTGGGTTAAATCTGTCTTCGTTACTTGCTATCAGTGTGATCGTTTGGGAAAGTCACAAACCTTACTAAGCCTCCTAAAATTGTTGTAAGAATTAAGTGGGATAATCTGAGGCCTTAGCTTTATGTGATAGACAGGCATCAAAAGAGAATTAATTAAAGAGAAAGTGAGACATTTTTGCTCATAAACTATTCTTATTAAAAATAATAAAAGCAACTATTTGAAAACTATGATCAAAAGCATTTCCACAATAAATATATAGGTGATACAATCGTTAAAGATTAAGATTCAGCTTCTTACTACCTGGACAACATCAAGGAAGTTGCTTCCTTCCTTCAGCTCAGTTTGCTCACCCATGAAATGGCCAAAACTCCACATAACACCACAGGGGCAATAGCTGTGTAATGATTAAATAAAATAATGCCATAACAGTAAGTTCCTTGGCATCTATTAAAATCTGGGTAAATGATAGTTGTTAAATTAAGATAATGATTATTAAAAATGAGTACAAGATTAGGAAATGTAAAGTTCAGGTGAAAAGAAATAAAACCCCTACTGGTCTTTCCTAAGTCTTGCAGTTGACTTTGGCCACCAGACTGTCTTCTGAGAAAGGAGAGGGAGGTAAGTTTTGGATCTGGGTTAATGCAGCTATAGATTCAAAACAGACTCAGTTGGCTCGGGGATCAAATAAACCTGAGCCTTCTCCAGTGTCAAGTGGTCAATGTTTATGAGTGTTGTGATCTTGCCAAGAGAAAATATCAATTCTACATTTTAGTGCTGATTTTTGTTAAGTAAGGGAAAATGAAGGTGGCGTGTCTCTGAAAATTTTAAGGAGTAGGAATTCCTAAATCATAACAGGTCGAAGAAATTAAGACAAATTTTCTTTCCTCAAACTCAAATGGATAATACGTCATCTTAGGCAGACTATATTAGCAGGAAATTTTTTTATTCACCTTCCTGCCACAGGTCTCCTCCATCACACACTGAAAGGTGCCCTCTATCCTTGACAGGTCTCTAAGGGTAACTTTCTCACTGGAAGGTGTTCCATAAGTTCATAAACTGAATTTACTAATGTTTCCCTTAATACTAGTAAGCAAAATTGATCTCTGTCCTCTCACTGTTACATGCAAATGAAAGCCTGCTGTGTAGTCTGATGAGTGGTTCAGAGAGCATCAGCCCATGTCAAATCTTTCTCAATCATGTGACAGCACAGACCTCCGCTAGTTCCCCTCTGAGTTGCATTTGTAGGTGACGATGCCACCTCTGAATTGTGAAAAATGCTGTTTGCTATTTCATAGGCACTTAACAAATGGTTTTTGTTCCTCCCATTTTCCCTTTGTGCAAGCTCAATGTTTGCTTAATACTATTAAAGGCCAAATGGCGTTTTTCCCTACCAAAGCCTACGTCAAGAAGCAGTTTCACAATCCACAGTAAAGTAGAATTGGTCAGGAGAAGTGCTTACAGACCTGTGGACAAGAGAACCTTTAAAAACTCTCTCTTCCAGTGTGTATTTGGGGCCCTGACATCCAGAACATAAAGTGGATTTAAATAAAATCTCAGCTTATTGGGGACAGATGGGAACTACTATTTGAAGGAATTTAAATGTCATCTCCAGTCAAAGGAATTTAGACTGAATCAAAGTGCTGTTAAGGCTTTGCAACACAAAATCAATGAAATATTACCTCTAAGAACAAAATTTTACACTAAAACATTATTTGGTAACTCCCCCCCCAGGAATATCTTTTCCACACATTGTGGCAACTACACTGTAGTTTGGGTTGATTGCTGGGTTTTCTAACCCACCATCAACAGCAGAAATGAAGGATTTCCCTTTCACGGGAACAGATTTCTAAATGAAAGAATGTTAAGGTGCAGGGCCTCTCAGGTTTTCGATCTTGCCTTTGCTAATGTAGAGGCCTGTACCCCCAAAGGCGTCCTCTGCTCCACACTGGCAGAGGATGGTGCTGGGTTAAGAGGTCCTGACTTTTCCTGAATTTTCTCCAGATCCACTCCATTAATCTTCCTTTTCAATGCTCTGTGCAGTCACAAGACACTGTTTCTTGTGTGGCCTATCCTGCTGACTTTGTCTTAGACCTTTTGTCCTTTGTTTGCTTTCTTTGGCCACACAGAATTTTTATTGTTGTTGTTGGGTTTGTCAAGTTTGTTGCTATTTCAGGCCTCTTGTACTTCTGCTCCCTCTTCTATGAATTGTCCTTCTATGGGTCTTCATGGCGCCAAATCTTCAACTTGCTGACCTCAATAAGCCTCCCCAGAGAGGTCTCTCCACTCCCCACCTAAAACACTGGCCCTCAAACCTCCCCCCATGTTAACCTCTAGTCCATCCATTAAACCTTTTACTTCCTTTCATAGCGCCTTCCACTGAGACCGCCTTTGTCTTCGTGTCTATTGTCTTAGTTCACATTCTGGAATGCAAGACACCACCAGGGCAAGGATCTTCTCGCTGTTGTCCCTCACAGAATGGCACAGAACTTACCCTTTGCAAACACTTCTTGAAGGAACAAATGAATGAACAGATATCTGTGTTCATCTTCTCTTTTCAAATCTTACCGTGTAATCAAGGTTCACTTCCCCCTATACATATCCTTCCAGAAGATTCTAGTCCACAATGTTGATGAAAAAATTACCCTGATTAAAAAAAAAAAAACACAAAACTATACTACCTGTTAGACTCTCTTGTCACTCTGCCCTTCATGTATATTGCCAATTGAGCTCAGCCAAATGGTCAGGGCTGATGCCAACCAAGAGTGATTCTAGTCAGTCTTCAGAGATTATTGAGTGAGTATGTGATCTGAAGACATAGTCAAAAAACAGACTTCAGGACTCTCAGGAGGGCTACCAGGCCATGGCGACAATGAATGTTGGTAAAGGGAACAGTATACTCCCTGTTTTGTTTGTTTGTTTGTTTGTTTGTTATAACAACCTGTTCAAGTCAGAAACCCTGCTCAAGTTCATGCTAGTCTTGGCTGGTGATGGGTAAGCCCTACATAATATAGGCAAGTTTTAAAGAAAACTATAACTCTGGCATTTCCATAGTTTTCACTTTGGGCACCCCCTGCCTTCTTTCAGAGTGTGTCTCAGAGGGGTCCCAGCACCTGCTCTCCTGGGTCTGGTGCTTTCCAGTTTTCCTGACCCAGACGATGGCCCATCGCCACCAAATCACAACCTTCTGGTTGTTCGCTTTGCTTTACACATCCATTATCACAAACACGTTCACAGGCAAGATCAGGCTCTTAGTGTTTGTAAGTGGTTAACTAGGCAAATTCTTTTGTGTTAGAATAAAAGAGCCCTCGGGGCCTCCTCTCCATCTCTAAGTCTTCATTGCAGCTTTTAAAGATAACCATCTGCTCTGGTGTGACACCCAAAGGAATAAGGGAAGAGGTTAGAATTCGAGATCCAGTAAGAGGTGAAGGGAACAGGTTGAGATAGATGTATGTGATGAGTAGCTGGTAGAGCTACTCAAATTCTGCTGGGTATGTGGCCAATGTCTTTCAGAGCTTTCCAACTTAATAAGAATCAATTTGAATATGTTCTTGGGAGAAAAATAATTATCCACTTGATACTTTTGATTTTCTATGGTGATGTAAGACCTCAACATTCCCAACTGTTCTCCCCTTATTTTTCCAGCCATTTTCTCCCCTGGATGCTCTCTGTGTCTCTTCCCACATCAGCTTCAGTGTTATTTTTTCTCCATAGCCTACTTAGGCTAAAATTGTTCTCTCTCTGCTTCCTTTGTGTTTCCCTTTTTCACATACAAGCGATATCATTTTTGCAAATCCCTCTTAGGAATTCTATCACTTCTGAAGCTTTCCCCTCAGTAGTGGAATAAAGGGGAAAACAGGAGGAAGAAAGATAAAAGAAGATTTGGATCTGTTTCTCATCAGGCTCAGGGAAAGACAGACACTATTTTTTCCCTCTCTGAAAAACCTGCTAACCTTGGAGTTTTCCTCCTTTCCCCTGATAAACTGGAGTCTTAATTATCAGTCTGAAGTCATCAAGCTGCTAAATAAATACTTTTACTTATGTTCTCCTTTATTAATATTATCATTACTAGTATTGACCATATTAAAGAAAAAATTGAAATTACCTGATTCTTGTTATTTTAATCATCTCTAGTCTAGTCAGATTTTTCATGATGTGAATTCAGAGTAGTGTAAAATACCCATCTACTTTAAGATTAATAAAAGCATCGTGTCTGGTAGTTAGGCATTCAGTAGAGGCTGTAAAACAGAAAACAATGTAATAGAAGAGAAATGAGATTTCCTATAAAAATATCTTACTATATAATACAAATTTGAAATAAAATTATAATCTCAGCTTTTTCAGTAAAAGTCACACATATAAATGATGAAATGCATGTTATATTTATGAGATTTTATCTCAACTTTTCTAGAAAGAATGAAAAAGTACAGCTGCATGTTTACCACAGTGACATTACAATCACTTCATCTCTTGAAATTACCATCAAGAAACCTTTTGTCTCTGCCTACAAATGAGTTTTACAGAAAGACAGTGTATTTCTTCACACTACGGAGGATGGATTTGTTGCTAAAGAGACTTAGGTTATTATCTAGTGAAGTGTAGTGTGAGAATGAGGGCACAAGGGCACTTTTCAAAAAACAGCTGGGCTGTAAATAGACCATGTGAATTTAGCTGGAAAGAGGCTCAGAAAGCAAACATCTGAAGACAAGAGCTGGTGCTGTCTCCCAGCACAGTGATGAGAAGCAGTGGGAAATAAATAATGAGCAGAAATGTGAGCTCGCTATAACACCAGAGCAGCGCCCGGAGGTCTCCATGTAATCTACAAAGTTCGTCAGCTACAAAGACAGGGAGTCACTTATTTTTGAGAAAAAGCACTGACTATGAGTGTATAAATGAAGGAATTTAGAGGAGAAATTGCTGACCAGCAATTAAAAAGTCTGCTCTTAGTTGTTTCGATAATAATATTTGCATAATAACTTCCCCCATCACTTAATTCATGCTGGCAATGACAAATGGATTTAATAGTCATTATCTTGTTGAACTCACCTCGCAACCTGGCAAGACAGACATCTTACATGAGGATATGGAGATTGAGTGAGGTTAAGTTCACATTGCACCTGCAGAGGGGAAACAAGGATTCCAATGCCAACGCGCTCACACATCCTGGCTACCCTGTACAACATCGCCCTGTATCACCTCACCCTGTACAACCTCACCTTGTACAACCTCGCCTGGTATCACCTCACCCGGTATCACCTCGCCCTGTACAACCTCGCCCTTGGGCAAACAGCTTGTGGAAAGAAACAAGGGCACAGAATTTTTCTGACCTTCAAATGAACAGGTACAATACTTTGTAAGTTCACCAGGGAAAAACTAAATAAAACAAAAGTACAAGAACACACTACAGTTAAAACAGGCAAACAGAAAAAAAAAAACTTAAACAAAATCAATGAATTGCAATCTGGTAGTGGTGTCTTGCAGCTATAATCCAAGCACTGGGAGGCAAGAGACCTGGGATTGCTTGTTTGCTGGTTCGAGACTACCCTGGGCAGCATAGCAGACCTGGTCTTGAAAAAGCAGCCGGGAGCGGTGGCAAGCACCTGTAATCCCAGCTACCTGGGAGGCTGAGCCTGGAACATCTTCATGTTCACTGTAGCACTGTAGCATATTTACAACCTACACACCTCTTGACAGATGAGAGAGTCTCCTGAGTCCATGGGATTGGGACTACGCCGGGCAACAGACCGACCGAGACCTAGTCTCAAAAAGAAAACAAAACAAAACAATGGATTTCAGAGTCTGAGTTTTGTCTGGTTTCTTTAACTGGTGTTGAAATATAATTGAACTCATGAGCCTGGAGATGAATGAAGATATTTGTGGGGGAAAATATGCAAAACATGATAATCCTTTGGGCTGTTGTGCCTATAAAATATAACCCTCTTCCAGACAGCAACAACTTTATTCATGACTTACACATTCTTTTTAAAATATATCATCGATTCCACTTAAAGTTCCAAAACATGCTACTCAGCACAGAAATAGAGTCACAGTTGTTATAGCCAGATTAAGGGCTCCCAGCAGACATCTTTTATTGACAGCATATTGGTACACAAGGATAGTCCTTTGAATAAAGTGTTGCTATCTCCACCTGTGGAATAGGATGAGAACTTCTAAAATTGAGGTTTCAAGTTCAGTTACAAATTAGTGCTTCAAACACACAACTTTCTAGCTACTGACTATGTATATAGAGGTGTTGATTGTTGCTTAGTGCCTTCCTTGCACTCTGTTCTGGAATGTATCACACCCTTGCAGTTATTTGCTTACTCCTCTTTCCCTCACTAGACCATAAGCCTACAGGTTTGTGTGCGATCCTTATTTGAACACCAAGACTCTTGCAAGGCCTAGAGAGCAGTAGATACTTCAATTTTCCTCTTTTAATAGTACAAAGAACAGCTTCTCAATCTCAGCACTAATGACATTTTGGCAATCTTCTACTTAGTTATGATGTGGGGGTGCTGTGGTACACATTATAGGGTATATAGCAGCACCTCTGATAGCTACCCACTAGCTGCCAGTAGTCCGTCCCCACCCACCTATCCAAAATATCTCCAAACATTGCCAAATAGCTGCTGGGGTGGGAGGAAGGCAAAGTCAAGTCTAGTTGAATACCACTGACATAAAAGAATGTACACACACATATTAAAAAAAGATTCTTCTAATTTTTTGTTAATTTATTCTTCCAAATTTCTTAACAACAATTATAAAGGGTACAGAAGTCAACAGCACAAAGGGCAAATCTCACTCTCCTCTTAACTAACCAATTTCTTGTCTATTATTTTTAATGAATGTCAGTAGCTATAAGTGGTTATTTTGTCTTTCAAATATAGTATTCTAATTGAGATGCACTAAGTGAAAAATACATAACGGATTTTGAAGTGCTAGTAAGAAAAAAATGCAAATATATCATTAATAATTATTTTCAAGTATGTGTAAGAATACCAATAATTTTATTTTGGATAAAATATACAATTAAACCTATTTCCAGTTTACAACAAACTATTTTACTCTGACTACTAGAAAATGTTTAATTATATGTGACTCGTATTTCTATTATACAATGCTTTTCAAGAAAATTCTTTGTTTCATTTTTGAAGGTTTGCAAGTTAAGAAACATATGTTAAGCACTATGTGCCAGGAATACAAAGGTAAACAAGGCTTTTCCCCCAGGAAAATTCTAATTTTGTGGAAGAAATGACATGATTAAATTGCTGAAGCATATACTATATTACTATATATGCATAAAAACATACAGACTAAGAGAGGGGCATTTTTAAATAAAAATTTTATCATTATGGAAAATATAAAAAATAAAGAACTCTTAGAAAATAAAAATTCTCTACAGCATGAACACCAAGAGTTACAAGCATCCTCAATGTTCACTGTAGCATTATTTACAACCTACACACCTCTTGACAGATGACTGTGTAAAGAGAATACAGTATATATACATGATGAAATAATACTCAGTAATATAAAGAGATGAAAGCCTACATTTGAAACAACATGGATATAACTAGAGGGTATTATGTATACAAGGAAAGACATGATAAGATTCCACTTCTCTGTGGGAATAAACAAAACAAAGAAATGAACTATATATATAAAACAAAAAATAAACCTTTAGCACATAAGAACAAATTAGTGGTTACCAAAAGGGAAGGAGGAAAGGGGAGGTGGATAAATTAGGAAAAGGGGGCCAATTGTATAGTGGATGATAGAATTGGACTTTTAGTGGTGAACTTAATGTGTGTTTGTTGATCTATAATGATGTACGCCAAAACCTATATTCAATCTTATTCAAAAAAATTAGAAAGAAAATTAAATCCTCATGTGCCAAGTCCTACAGATAATTATTAACAATTCGTTGGTTTGATTTCCTGTCATTCCTTTTTCTAGTCCAGCATTAAGACAGAGTGAGATAGAAATACATTTAATATGCATATATTATCTTCCTTTCTTCCTCTCTCATTCCAGGGAAGGGTAAAAGTATTAAACTGAAGTCACACTGTACTTTGAGCTTTGTTCTTTAGCTTTTTTACTTATTATATCATTATAGCCTTTCTCTTAACATTAGTTTCTTTGAAGTTCCTGTTTTAAAAGTCCCATAGAATTCAATCATATTACTGCACTCTTGAAGATTTTTGACCATTTCCAAAATACTGCCTATTAGAAACAAATTTTCTAATAAAATGATTCAAAGGAAAAGCATCTGGATAGTGAAAGAAAATACACGTGATAATACAGAAGTAAAGTACGTTGCTCATTTAGTCTTTTTACTCATTTTACAACATGAAATGCTAACCTGTGGTTAATATTGAAGTTAGTTTATAATCCTATCATATACCTATGTGGTTTTACTGTATTAACTATTAGAGGCATTTTGTATTACAACAACATAATTTACATTAAGGATATATGTTAATATTAAGCATTTAGAACACTATAAAATTGCAGCTCTTTACTTGACTTACTTCTGAAAGCAAATTTTAATCTAAAATGCATTTAAGGGAAATATTATATTAAAATAATTTACCTTAATTAATATCCCTCTCCTTCTACCCCTCCTCAAACTTCTCTACTATGGATTTTATTCCTGCATTTTGTGCATTTATATGTTAACTAAAAGTTAAATTAATTAAGAGACTTAACTAAATTAACTAAAGATAATTTCATCTCTCCTGTTGGGAAGGAAATATAAAGTTGGAGAAGGTGGAGAGAAAAGGCACTCTTGTTTACCTTTTATAATGTATGCTAATCAGTGGAATTTTCTTGTGGAATAATACAGCAAGGCCCATTAAAAATTTTAAATGTGCATCATCGTGTTCTTAGAGTCTAAAATTTGTGAGTCCCCTAAATTCTTCTGCTGAAATCTTGACTCCATTAGGTGACAGCATTAGTAGGTAATGTCTTTGAAAGGTAATGAGGTCAGGAGGATGGCACTCTCCTAATCAGGATTAGTTCTCTTAAAAGAGAAATTCCACAGAGCTCCTGAAGGCCTTCTGTCATAGGAGGGCACAGTGAGAAGAGTGCAGTCTGGAAGCACCCCCCACCTGACAGTACGCACATCCTCATTTCAGATCGACAGCCTCCAGAAGCTGTCGCTTATTACCATAAGCGATAAATTTCTGCTGCTTATATGTCACCCAGTCTGTGAGAGCTTGTGATCACACCCAGATAGACTAAGATACACATTCTAATTCTTATCATGAGGTCTTCAGATAACATATATATTATCCTTTCAAATAAAATATATGTAGAGGCATATATACACAACTTTTAATTGTTATTGAGAGATAAGAATAACATAAATAATGAAAACATTAAGGACTAATTTACACATATGCTTTCATTCTCTCATTCATTACAGATGTTATTAGTTCTAAGAAATGGCGAAATGATGGATAATACGACCCCTGCTCTACTCTATTCTCAAACCACTCTCTGCAGGCATGTTGGTGATTGGTGAGATGGCTGAACACTGAGCAACAGTGAAACAGAACAGAAACCAAATGCTTGTATAACCCCGAACAGGATAGTCAGCCACTAAATCATTATGGTTTGACTCTGAGGTAGATGCAAATTATGCTAACAAACCCCTGCTGCACCATCCTTTCATTATATCATGAAAATGGGTTGTATGAAGGAAGTCTTTCCACACATGGTTCACTGCAGATAATATTCTGGGTTTCAATGGGGACTAAAAATGAGAGGAAATGGTCTAAATACAGAGAAGGGGAAAGCAGATAATTAGAAAGATGTTAAGTGGTTGGGCAGTACTGAAGTCCTTTGACTTCTTTGGAGACAACCTTTATGTCATCTTTGCTCTTGTAAAGAAATGGTAATAAATCAAATAAATCAAATCTAAGGAAAGTGTCTATAGCCATACAGAAATCTTTGGATGGAGCTTTAGGGAGTTAGAAATCAAAACTTTTTACCTCACATTCATGGCACATAATTTTCTTAATGAGCAAAGTGACCATTGGTTCTTTGTAGTTAATCTTTTCCACTTTGAATCTCCAAAGACACTAGTATGTGTTGTTAGCTCAGTAACAATTTCCCAATACATTTCTTTATATGTTTCACTTTAAACATAGCCAAAATGTTTTCACGTGTGTGTGTGTGTGTGTGTGTGTATGTGGTGAGTTGTGACAGTCCTCACTGTCACAGTTGGGAACCAAGTTATCTTACCTGCTAAGATTCCTCTCCTCTATTGTATGATAGTTATTTACATTCAAGATCCCAGAAGAAATAAACAAAACCCCTTTGATTTTACTCTATATTTGAATTCATGACTTTTATGTTTAAATGCAATTACCAATTCAGAAAAAATCCATTCTATAGATATCTTAGGGTCTGAAAATACTTCTTTTTCTCCTTAAGCTATTATATAGTTTACTTTATGATCCTAATTGCCAAGTTAAATTGGGATCCCTTGACTTGAAGTTATGTATGCTTTTGGGTTATGCCCAGACTCTGAGCAGCAGGGTTACTGACAACCGGCAGTATAAATAACAAAGTTGATCTGGAGACATTAGACATTTGCTTGACATCTAATTAAATGCAGTAACTTTAAAATTACTAAATCGTATCTTTTAAAATAATTTCCTCTTACTCTCTTATTTATTTTTTAAAAAATATTATTTATTTTTATTCTTTAGAGCACAACCTTGGTAAATGGTTTTTGGAATACCTCCACCTCCCTTTTCCCTCTGGTGCCCCTTCCATTCTCTCACACCCATCTCTTTGTTGTTTGCTAATCTGTGTTAAATCCATTAGTCTCTTACTTTCCTGTGGCAGTGCTCTTTCATTGGGTAAGGCATTTTGTTGTTGGAACCAGGCAAAACTTGCTGGTAGGTTTTCAGTCTTGAGTTTAAGTTGGGAAGCCAGTCTACATTTATTTGTGGTCTGTCCATGTTTTCTTGTTGCAGGCTGTCTTCTCCCATCTCATCTCCGCTGTTTTCCTGCTTTACCTTACGGTTCTGGTCTCACCCACCCCCACCCCCAGCCAGTGTTGGTGAGAAGTTTCTCTGTGGATACAGGCGTCTGTGAATGGCCATTGTAGATCATCTCCTCTGCCTCAGTTTGCAGCTTTGCTATGGGGCTGATGACCCCCATCTTTGACCTTCCTCTCCTCTCCCGTAGTGTGGGGAGGGGGCCTTGCTCTCGTAGAAGGAATCTGCGAAATGAGGTCTTTACTCTCTTATTAACAGTTTCGTTTTTCTTATAAATGGGTCAATACTCCATGACCTGTCCTTTCCCTTTAGTAAACACAACATAAAAGTCAACAAATATTTAATGGAAGTCAATTACACATGTTGCCTAGGACAGCAAAAAAAAAAAAAATTCACTTAGTTCAGTTCTGGAAACATCGTTACATCATGGAAATCTGTAAAAGAGTTTGCATGCTCAGACTGGAGGGGGGTAGATTACAATGTTACAACTGGATTAAAGAACATGGCTTTTTTTTTTTTTAAATGCAGGAAATGTATTATGGTGAGTAGCTATGCTCACCACTATCTCACCAATACCACAAATGCAACCATGGAAATGTACTTATGAATACCTGACAATTACAAATATCCTAAGCCAGTAAATCTAGGCTTTAAAGTATGGAATTACAAATTTGATTGCTAAAGAGACTTAGTTAACTTATCTCATTTAACTCTCTCATTTTACAAATGAAGAAATAATGAGACAAGGTACAAACAAGTAAAATGGTTCTTTCCAAATCTGTACAATTATATTGTGGCAAAGGTGGGGTCAAGACACCAAAATCTCAGACTCCCAATTTAATACTTAATTTAATTCCAGATACTGAACCCCTGATATGAATCGAACCTATTTGTACTAATAGGTAAATAAAACAGTTGCAAATGTACTAATAGGTAAAACAAACAAACAGTTGCAAATGCATTGAAAGCAGAGGTTTTATTTAAGGCTGGATATCATTTGTACAAACTCAAAAAACTGCATAAATAAAAGATGTTTAACACTTTAATAATTGGAGAAAATACACTTCAGGAAGAGGGTTTAGCATAGATAGTGACCTAGAATGCACTTAGTGGAAAAGGATTCCATGGTCAGGCTATAAAGGGAAGGTCAGGCATTTGTCTGATACACTCCTAGAAGGCCGGGAAAAGTTTATATCCCACCTAGCATAGAACCTAACATATGGTTAGTACCACAGAGAATTACTGAGTAGATAGTGAAGATCATGGAGACCAACTTCATATATCCGGTAATGTCACTTTAAAGTTAAAATCTCCCTACTACAAAACATTAAGAAACTCTGGATAAAATAAAATAAGTATCATTTTAAATGTATAGATGGACTCAAAATAAAGAAACTGTCTCTAAGGATCAAAACTTTATAAATAAATTACAAACAAGAAGCAAAAACAAATTGAGTTTTTGGAAATGCTGCCCTGAAGGTTTTACTGGATTTAATAATAAAGGAGATTGAGTTTTAATACCCAACTGACATTGTAAGACGAGAACTTGGGTAGGTATAATTCCCGCCCAAAGCTGAAGCTAAATTTTAACAAAAGGGTAAAATAGAAGAGCTATTCTCTCTGAGAATTCATAAAAACCCATGGAAGGGGAGTAAGTGGAGAAAGAAGCAATCACTATTCTTGCTTTAGCATGATTCTGGGCTAATCTCATTAGAATAGCTTTAGAGTCATGAGCTATTCCTCTAAGGAAATATGTCCTGATTTATTGAATCCACCACTAACTGTTAGGGAAGTAACAAGGAGCAAACTGAGTGAATGAATGATGTCTTACCCCCCCCCATCTCCACGCCAGTGAGATCTCAGACATCAGGATTACAACTTCCAGGCTACCGTGAACCTGAGTTTCTGAACACTGGAACAAAGGGTGAGAATGAAGGTTATGTTGGTGTTAAAACACTGAACATGAGGCTGGGCATGGTGGTGTTTGCCTGTAAGCGGCAGCCTAGGAAGCTGCAACTGGGATTAGGGATGGTGGTTCGAGTCCCGCCGGGAGCATGTAGCAAGACCTAGTCCCCCAAAAATAGCTGGGTTTGGTGGTGCACGCCTGTAATCCCAGTTACCTGGGAAGGTGAGTCTGGGGATTGCTTGAGTCTGTGGTACCCCAGGCAATGTGAGCCTGCGCTTCCACAGGCAAAAACAGCAAGACCTAGTCTCAAAAAACAAACAAACAAAAAACACTGAACATGTCCATGCCCAGTGTCATTCCTGCTTGAGCTTGTCTTCAAGCTGGAAGAACAGGGTGACTATGGTGCCACCATCTTGACCTCATGATTATCTTGCGTGAATGACACATTTCAAACTTTAGATCTCTCCTCTCCCAATTCTTTGGACCCCACCTACCCTTCATGCCAGGAAGTGTCTCTGATTTGTTCTCCTGGGAATTTTATAGCTGGACCTTACTCACCCAGCTATAGGCCCTCCCATTTTGACTGCATGTAAATTGACAGAGAACCTCTCTCTTATCAGTGTAATCTATTTCTTCTCACCATTTACTGAGCATGTAAATAGGTCCCTAGAATCTTAATTTATCTTTAAGAACAGTACAGTTACGATCTAAAGAGAGGTAAGACAGGGTATGAAACATTGTAGGAACTTTGCAATATACCACAGCCATGTTCATATTTATGAGGAACACCATATAACTCACCTTACTTTTACTAATAGTATTCCAATTTCATTTACAGAAATATTTCTTATTCAATGTGTGTTATTGTTGGGACTCTTTAATAAGGTGGCCTATGCTTCTAGACACTCTAAATAAGGTGTGGCAGACAGCCTACTTGTCTCCAGCAGAACATGAACTAGGATGCATCAATGAGACAATTATGGTACAAATCTAAGGCACACATGCTCCAGATAGACAGTTTCCTTCAATTTTCCTCTTAGGCAATTTACCTGTCTTATCGTAGTTCCTTCCCTTTTGCCCCTGCCCCCACCATTCTTTTTCTTTTTCTTCTTTCTTCTGATAACAGTCTCAAGTTTTACTTTGGTCCAAAAGAACATGTTTCTTAACTTACACCTCTAGTTCTGTGGCTAACCTTCACTAACAGGAAATGAACAAAAGCATTACATGCAACTTCTGGGTCAGTAAAGGACCACCATCTGTTCAAAAAGAAGCTGCTCTCCCCTCTGCCTTCTGTGTTATTTCTGTGGCCTTGGATGTGGTGGTTTGATTCAACTATGTTCATGTGGGTAAAATCGATACCAATGAGGGTATGATTGGTGTACAATAATGCAAATGGAACTGGGTTACCAGATGATGCTGTGGAACAGGCTGCTGATAAGCCTTAAAAGTATAACCTGACCTGTTACATAAAAGGAGAAATACTATCTTTTTAGTTTCAGTTCACTATATTTTGGAAACTTCATTGTCTTGCTATACAAAAACTCTGAATTTTGAATCTAAAGGAGACTGAAATTAAGACAGGAAAAGTAGCTGGAGCCAAAGAATTCCAAGTACAGCACACTGATCAGAGAGTCAAGGAACTGCTCTGGCTAGGAATACTCAGTGTTTTCTAGCTCTTCACTTTTCCTGTGCCTATTTTACAAATATTCCATTGATACTGTGATTTCTGTTATTTTTTCAGCAACTTATTACCTGCAACAATACATGCATCCATACTATTCTTTACTTGGGAATATTTTCTTACTACAGATTTGTTTTGCTAGTGTTGGAATTATTGAGTTCCTGATGATTTAATGTAAATAACTTTCTATGTGCTTTCATGGGCCAAAACAAATAGAAAGATTCCCTACTCCATCAATAATGTTAACTGTCGCCGGGCACCGTGGCTTGTGCCTGTAAGCTTCAGCCTATGAAGCGGCTGGGGCTAGGGATCGCGGTTCGAGTCCCGCCTGGGGCCCATAGTGAGACCTAGTTCCAAAAAAATAGCTGGGCGTGGTGGCACATGCCTGTAATCCCGGCTACCTGGGAAGCTGAGGCTGGGGATCGCTGGAGTATGTTGTACCCTGGGCAACTAGAGCCTGTGGTACCACGGGCAAAAAATAGCGACACCTAGTCGCAATAATAATAATAATAATAAAATAATAAAATAATAATAATGTGAACTGTCTTATAACTATAGAAATGGCAAAAGTAATCGCTTTCTTTACAAGGTAGGCATTTTAGAACAAGAAAATGGAAGTATTTTTTAATCCATATGCCTTTCTATGGTAATGAGAAGTCACTAATGTAACAGTTTCGTTGAAGCAACAGTTACTAAAGTCTTCCTTTAAAAAAAACAAACTTGCTAACAATAAACTTAAGATAATTGCTTTATATCAAAGGCAGACTTGCGTACACACATGAGTGTGGGAGTGTGGTGGGACGGTGTTGGGAGAGGTGGGTAAGGGTCTGGGAAAGGAAAAGCCTAGAGTTGAAAAGAGACAGGAGAAACAAGACATAATGGAAATGTGCCTGACGCTGGCATTTAGCACACCTCTCAGGGAGGCATAAGGCAGAGGCATCAGTTACAAGAAGGATTGCTCCTGATACTTCCTCTATTGTTTCCAAACAAATTTAAAAAGAAGCTATTCCTGTTATTATGTATTTAAATTCATTATTCTGCTTTGGAGGTCCAGTAATCAACAATGAATACAGTTGTGGATTTTAATAAACATTTGTCTAAAATCTATTCAAATTCCATGGCCTCATTTAACTGTGTGGGAACCTCTGTAAAACACAGTGACAAATGCGTTCCTGTGCCTAAGAATTGTTGCAAAAGATAGTCAAGACTAAGTGCAACACGGGTCATCTCATGATTTCTTTATAGCCTTGTCCCTCTAAGAATTGTTGCAAATTCTTACTTTCAAAAGATTTGAATTACTTATTATTCATTGTCCAAGGGTAATTTTTTATGGTGTGGGAGGTTTAACTTATTTAATAAGAACATAGCAAACAAAGTCTGTATTAAATTAAAAACATATTTGTGACTTTCCCTGAAGGTCAGGGCAATCACATTCTAAAATCATTAGCAATGCTACTTGATTTTAAAAATTATGTTTCTTTCATATTTTTAAAGACATGCTTTCATTTACTTGGAAAGAAAGAAAGATGCACTTTTTGGTAAGGCTTTGAGATTCATATTTTTTCCAGATCAGATTCAGTCAAAGATTTAACACATTCAATGTTTCAAGTTATGAAACGATGACACTTGCAAGTTTTTAAACTTGAAGTTATTCACATAATTTTCAATACTTTGTTATATATTATTTCTGTTGTACAAATCTGAAAAATGAATCCTGTTTATTCACTCAAAATTTATTGAGCACCTACCATGTATTGGAAATGACTGTACTATTTATATATAGCTCATTCAGGATCTCCATTATCATTTAAAATCTCTTTTTGGAGATCAACATAATTTAAGGTTATGTCAATCACTCCAATATTTAGGTCTTTCAAAAAATCTGCTATATGTAATATCTAATATGCACACAGGCATAACTTCTCTCAGAAAAGAAAGCATGCATTCTTGGCCTAATGATGAATTATGTACCTAACCAGTATATTGTTTGGCAACATATGAATTATGAAGTAAGAATTTACTAGTTGATAGTGTTCAGAGCAGGCTGGCCCCAAACATGTCGCTTTGATCTATTGATTATTTTGCTTAAAAGTTACTAGAAACAGTTGGTGCAAGAACATTCTAATTCTCCTTTGTCCCTGAAAGTGGGAGATAAAGACTTTACTTGAAAAGTATCCTCCCTATAACAGAAGGATAGAAGAAGTACTTATGACCAGAGATATGGAATTTAAGGCTGAGAAGGAAGTAGAAACAAATTTGGCTATTTCTTTGCTAAACTACAAGCCCCATTTTTTCTTCTTGGAATACTTAGGAAGCCAACAAAGGCAAGTTCTGAGGAATATTTAATAAAGAAATTATTTTTCCTGACAGAAAAATAGTAGCCATACTGTAAGATCCTGTATAGGCTATCCTGTAAGCCTTTGAACCAAAAAATTAGAAAGTATTATCTCTGGGTGGTAGATTGGTCTTTTAGCTTTCTGTTTTACTTTTTTTTTTTAATTTCTAAAATGCCCACTGTTGATTTTGATCATTTTAAGGGTATTCTGAGTATGAGTTACATCGTAGGAAAGTAAATATGAATAGGATTTTAGGATAACTCTGCTAGATAGCTATCTTTAGATCATATGCATGAAATAATATGCACATGATGTTACTAAAATAATATGCATATGGTAATAATATCACTAATAATATGCATATAACATTACTAAGAAAAAAGCAATGAAAAAGATCTGTTTATCTTATTCTTCCCTAAATGAAACAGCCTGACAATAAAGACACAAGTGATAGGCACTCATGGTGGACTGAGATTTAATGCCTTTGTTACAGGTTCCTGTATTAAATTCCCTCTTCTGGGTTACTGAGGGACCATTTTCCTAAGGCAATCCTGACAAATAGGGTACTTTCTTCTAAGTAACAGACCTCCCCAAATAACAGAAATCAGATAGGCAAACCCCGCTCAATTGTGTGCTAAACACTGTTCCCACCTCTTTCATCCCATACCACAAACACTGCCTGCTCTCCCTTCCAGACATGAGTCTCCTCATATGTGTTATCAGCTAACCTGGAACTTAATGTCCAGTGAGCAGCCAGTGGCCCTGGGCCAAGAGTGAAACCTGGACTAGAATCCAAATAAGTGTTTAAACCTCAGAAAGATTACAGAGGAAGAACTCTCAAAACAGGAGTATGTTCCAGAATGCAGTGCCTGATCCTACAAGCTATTGCCAGGGGGATTGGTCACAAGGAACATCTGCTCTAGAGTCTGTTCTTGCTGGGAGGCAGGAATTATTACTGGCATCCCTCCCTTTCATGAGACCCACCATATTTCAGGAACCATAAGATTAATGGTCTTAAGGAGCAGAAAACTTTGTTCAGTTGACATGGTGGTTTCTAAAAAAAGTTAGCCTCCTAGACTGCTTTGTTCATTGATAGAGCAACAGTTTCCCCTGATACTATCCTCTCTTACTATATTCTGAAATTGGAAAGGTCATAAAATAATACAAAACCATTACAAGGAGTTTTAAAGCACTGTCCTTTATTCCCTTCCATCAGTACACAGAGAACTAAATATTTCGCTTGGATTAGGCTAAGAGTTGCAGCCAAAGCCACTCTTAGATCTAAAATCTTGCTGCCTCAAGGCTGAATGTTTCCTTTTATGCCCTTGGTGGTGAAAAAGTTCAATAGTTACATTGCTGTTAAAGTGAAACAAGACGTGACACTTTCAAGCAGCTACATCAACAAAGAAGCATGCTTAACTACATTGCATTTTGGAAGAGGCACAGAAAAGTCTGTCTTTGGACCCAAGAGTAGAAACTTCACCATCACAGACTGCTGGCCTCTGTAAGGTGCAGACAGAAATTAATAAGATGCAGGCTGGACCTCTATTACCATATCAGAGGGACTGAAGATGATTTTACAATTTATAGTATTCATAGTTTCCTTCCATGGGCTCCTAAGTTTAACTCACTGTACCAACTGTGTCAGTAGGAAAACACTGCTTTCTTTGTGCGTTATTAATTTTGATATTTCCTAAGGATTTTAGTGTGTGTGTAGTCAATCTTGAGTTTTACCTCCATCCTGTAGGCAGTATTTCCCCCATTTTAAACTGTGCAGGGGCACACTGCTGTTTGCATTGTATTGGGGCAGTTGGAATGTATGGGAACATGCCCGAGACCCCGCAGGAGGTGAGAGACACATCTAGAGTCTAGAGCCCCTGGAGCTTTGCTATCTAGGATCCTCTCACTTTGGATGCTTATAATTTCTCACCACTATAGCACAGGCGGCAATAAACAAAGCTTCTTAGTAATGTATTTATTTGTCCTTGGAGTAAGTTCCTAAAAACAGAAGTGTGGTTCAGAAGGCCCTTCTCACCAACTAGCAAGACAGATGCAAGAAGGGACTGCAAGTTTGGCTTCCAAAGCTCAGCATTTTAGCCTTGATCTGTTACTTACCCACACAAGCTTCTTACCACTTCTAACAGTTCCCCATGTGTATGAAGAAATTAATTAGGATTAACATACATAACTCAGGACTATAGAGAGCAAAGAATTCATTTAAGTATGGTGCTTGGATGCTCCTTAGAACATTACCAAATTACCCTAGAGAGAGAGTATATGAATTTACATTCCCTAGCAGCAAGTATTTTTTTGTGTGTGAAGTTACTAAACTATGGGATGTAAATCCACTTCTCTGACTGATATAACCTCACAGGCACACCCAATTCCTCACCTATTCTGGCTCCAGGGTCCTAAAGGGACTAAAACAGTCTCCTTCTTAAATGTTCTTACAGCAAATCACTACCTACTCTCTCTGAGCTGCCACCTTCACCCACAGTATTCCATCAGGGTTGTAGAGATCATTTGCAATGATACAAAGGATTTCCAGACTCTGTTCCTATCTCTGAAGAGTTTAAAGTGGTTCACAGGGGCTCTTTGTCACAGAGTTCACTGATTTTCCAGATTAGCCATGAGTGCTGAGGGCTCACATTGTAACCAAGGGCACCAACTGCCTTCATATTTACTCAAGATTTACTTAGCACCCTTTAAGTGCTGGGCATAGAAACTGAGGCAGGAGTCCTAGACTCCCAGAAACTTGCAATACAACTGCTAGCCATGTCATCTCATCACTTCAAATATGCCCATTAGTCAAAGTCCAGGGGGAGGAAGCAGTTGTAGCAACACATAACATCTTACATGAGGTTCTTTGCTCCCTTCATGAACCTCCAGAATGAACCTGGATTCTTTCCATCCCAGTGTGGAAGCACAGCAAAGGTTCTACAACATTCCACTTGGTTTGACCATGGGACAGCACCCCTTTGAAAGTCCAGATGTTTCTATACATTCCCAGAGGTCATCTCATGTCATCTCATTGGTCAAGTTTTGCTCCATACTAACTGTGCTGTGTCCTCTCCCTGTGTTGGGAAGTTGTCTCCAAGTCCATAATGAGGAGGCTCCGCTGTACTCACTGCTGATTTTGTGATCACCCTTCCCTCCCTTTAACAATTAACTCTGAGACTTGGGGTTTCAGTCATGAGACAGGATTTTCATTGGCTTGTTGGTTGATACTGACAAGGATTTTTTGATATATTTCTTTGGTCTACTCTTGCCATAACCTCACCTGTGGGTAACCCTAGAGTCATTGCCATCTGAGAGGTCCACCTCACTAGTCTCTCAGTAGGTCTCAGTAGCACCTGGAGATGTGTCCGGATGCGTATGAGTTCTTCTAAGCATCGTTTATTCTGAAACTAGGACCTGTATTCACATACTTAGAAAAGCTACACATATGAACTTCATAGGCATAACAACATCAAACGTCTTAAAGAGATTGGGTTGGGCAATATAATTGTTTTTATGTATCCTGATGATTCTCTTTTTCTAAATGTCCTAAGAATCTGTCGCATATATGACTTTTGTAATGAAAAAAGAAATTATAACCATATTGAAAACAGTCTGGTGGCTCTGGAGAACCACACTGCTTCAGGGGTGACTTTCCCTCCAAATACCTAGGATATCTGACAAAGAGATTCTTCAGAGCTGAGTTTGGGAAATGCAGACAGTCCAATGATACCTACTCAGTGTCTCAGCCATTTATCACCAGCCTTAAAAGGCTGTCTGAGCAGTTGGTGGCTCATTGGTCTGGACAAGTCTCTTGTTCCCCCTCTAATTTAGTCTCCTTTGCCCACCCCACGGTTATTTCCAACAACTCTTTCCTGCGTGCCTATCACCTCTTAGCATCCCAAGCATTAATAAATCAAGACAGACATTGATTGCAGTTCTAGAAAAAATTGTGCCTGCTGATGCAGCTGCTAATACTGAGCCGTCATTATAGAGCTCTCCTCAGAGCTTCCTTAAGTAATCCTCACTCATTGAAAGGCCAGACTACGCTACTGTCTTTTATAATTGCTAAATTCCATGTATAAGAGGAAGTTTCACTACGTTCAAGGTTATACATCTGGAGGGTAGAAAAGTTCTTTTGAAAAATTCCGAAGGGTTAGTTCAGTGTTTCCTAATCCAGTTTCTGGAACACAGTTGGTCAAGTGTGTAGGAGTTAGCGCCCCCTTCAGCCCACAGGGTGGTAGCGCAAGACCTACAGAATAGGGCCGTTGCCTTACGTAAGACCTACAGTTTCCATGAGGACATCGCAAATATTATCATGTTTTATGTTATCAGGGCATGAAAAATGTTGGAAAGAACATTAATATGCTTAGAACATATGTATACAGTGGGTAGACAAATGCTCTTTGTACTGTGACATTTAGTTAAAGCATTGA
>PVHY01013272.1:0-41878 GCA_004024945.1 Uropsilus gracilis
ATAATTAGAAATCACTTTGTTAGAAATAAATTAGTCTGCACTGCACTGATAGTCTTGGTTTGATATTTTGGTTAAAAAAGGCTGAGGATGGTGGTAAGAACCCACGAATGGAAAGTTTAAACTGTGTTTTAAAGTTTTTCTTTTCTGCAGTTTTTGGAGCTGAGAGCAGTTGGCTGGCTTTTGCATATCAATGGTAAAGATAATCAGTGAAAATGCTAATGAAGAGTGTGTAGCCTGCTTTGTAGAGAGTAGCAGGCAGATAAGTGTATCCAGTTAAGGTTAAAGGTAATTGCAAAGGAACTGCTTGTAGCCTGCTTCTGAGAGAGAAGCAGGCCTGTAAGCCTTTCTTTGGTCACCCTGTTTCAGTTCTGCTTCAGCCTTCCACCATTAATAACTGTGTGCATTTTTAGGATCTAATTTTGTAGCTACATTGTAACATTTCTCCACGCTCATCTCCAAGTATGCTAATTGTCAATGATAATAAAACTATATCCTAAAACAAACTAACATATGCTGTGCTGACTATTTAATCATAAAAGAAGACACAGGAAGGGGGAGGGGGAGAAAGAGAAATTTACACCAAGATATTGTCAAAAACAAGGTTCAGTTATGAGCAATTTCCTTCATTTTTATTTTTTAAAGAGTTCATTTGATGGTACTTTTTCTAACATGATTTACTTAAGAAAAGTTATTATCTTTATAATATTCCACCACCTTTCTATGTAGGAACTCAGCACATTTCTTAATTTACTCCTTTCTTCTTTAATACCTACTCATACAAATGAGTAATTTGGTTCATATGTTCCTACCATGAATCCCATTAGGGGTTCTCTTCACTATTTCCTGTTTCTTATTATATTAATGAGAAAGTATTTTCTATGAAACATTGTCTTCTATTTCTGGTGTATACAAAAGCTATTATTTAAATAGTAACTAGTAATTTTACAGAGTTGTATGAGTTATAAAGTTCTGTAAGTTAAAATGTTCTCAGCTAATATGTTATATTTTGTCATCATCAACCAATAATTATAGCTCTTATTTTTGTTTTACATAATATTGTATGGGCCAAAATTCTTCTGAAAAATGTCAAAAATTAATAACCATGTGCATGACACGTTTTTATTCATTTCATTCGCAATAATTCCTCTGCTTACAAATAATTATGCTGGTTCTGGGCATAAATGAGATAGTCTTTACTGATGAAATAACCTTATTATCTAAATATTGAGGAGATTTATTTTTTTAAGTAACTAATATTTCTATGACATGCTCAGATACTATTAACATGCTACCTAAATTAGCCTCTTTAATCCCCACAACAAATCTCTGCAGCATATACCATTATTATCTATATTTTACAAAAAAAGAAAACTGAGAGATATAGCTACTAAATTCTCTATTAGAGAAACATCTATTAAAATTTTCATGTTTTGCTTATACTGCTGTTGTAATTGAAATAAATATTAATTGATTTTGGGATAAAGCCTGGTGTGGGTAATTTGGCTGATGTTTTTGTTATTCCATTTAGAATTTTTGACTCTATATGAATAGCAAGATTATTATATAAAGTTTTGTGTGTGGTATCATTTTTTCTGGATTTCGTATCAAGGAAACGCTAGATTCATAGCATGAATTATGTAGCTTATCACCTTTTTTCTGTCTTTTTTGATGCAGCTAATAGTTCCTTAATACTCTACAAATACAGTTTTGATCTCTTCTTTGATCTAAGAGTTATTTAGAAAAGTGATTTTAAATTTCATAGTGGTTTTAAATAGAAATCAATTAGCAAAAGCTCAGATGAACAAAAAGTTATTTGCTTCATTCTTTAAGCTTTTTCTAATAAAGGTTATTTATATCAATTATGAGCAGAAAATATTGATTAAATAAATGCTATTTTCTAGAAAAAGTGAAAACTTGAAAGTCTCTATGCAACCATCATCAACACACCAAGGATAGTAGGCTATACAATTTACATATATACATCTACATATAAAACTTAATAGTATGAAATGTCAAAACTAATTTATGATTACATAAGCTTTCTATCACTTTAATCTTTCTCATTTCTTACCAAAATATAAGATCATTAATGCCTTCTAAAAAACTTTATTTTTAAATAAATGTCTACTTTTTTATGCTTTTTGATACTCTGGGGCATGGATATAAAATTCATAACTTCATCTTAACTGAAAACTATGTATTTTTATTTATATAAAGTTACCCTCTTTATTATATTTACTTTTTCATTTATCAACTAAGCTATTCACTCATCTTTAACTCCCTGCCCAACACCCCTGCCTACCTTCTATCTTCCTCCATCTTTTCTCTCCTCCTTCTCTTCCCCTTTGCCACCAAAACTCAGGACTTTATCCCTACATTGAAGAAATTCTCACTAGATACTTAAGATGACCTCATCATAATATTATATCAGGAATTGAGTAGTTTGAGAACCAGAAAAAAAAGCCCACTTTTTATTTACATATCTATCTCTTAGAGCATCAAACACAGATTCAGAGCAAACCAATGGAGACACTGAAAATAAAATCTCAAAATGGTAATCATTTGATTAAGTATAGTTGTTAATATCCAAAGTGAGGCATCTAATCTATAGTACAACATTTTCTTACTATACCCTTACAGCATATTTATTCTGTGTGTGTTTTTGTTTCTGGGTCTGTAATCTATAACCAACTCTTGCTCTAATACATAACTGAAATTGATAAACATTTACCTGACTCAAGCCTTTATACTTGTTGATCAAAGAGATTTAAAATCACCAGGTATTTGATTTTTTTAAAGAAATAACTGAGAGTTTTGTAGCTATCTCTTGACACACCTATTTGTGATCTTAATTCTGATTCCTCTATAAGTACCTTTGATATACTCATTTATATTTGTATTAGTCACAATCTAATTATTCTCTTCAATGTTATCAGTATACCTGTCTGTTGTATAATCCCCCTAGATTAAAAAACAGGGGTGGGGTAATTTCTGCCCTATAGAAATTACTAATCACAAAACTATATTCACTATATTTCTGTTTTGAATCTGATCTGCATAAATTTATTTCCTAAAATTTTACAACCAAAGATATGGTCCAAGAAAAATAAAGGATTATATAACTACTTGATAAATGTTCTAGAAACTAAGAAGATGTAAGTAAAAATATCAACTTTAATTTAATCATCTACATTGGCTAGGCTGAATGGTTGAACTTCCATGTGTAACTGCCCAAATTTATGTCTCTAGTATGTGACATGAGCTACACTTTTTCATAAAAGACCACAGACTTTTATAGAACAGGGAAATGATTCTTTTAAAAGAAAACTAAAGGTGCTTGTTTTATAAAAATAAATGTTGGGCCAAATGTTCATCCTTTATTATTCTCCCATAGGAGATTTACAAGATGAGAATCTGGCATTTATTAGCAGGTCATTTGAGGGTCGGTGGCTGTGGGAACCCAGACTCTTTGTCTGCATTTTATCTTCACCATATGATTTTGGTATGAGCATTTAAGCCCCATAAACTATAATATGTCATGAATATTTAATAATTACTTTTTCAAAATCACACAAATTAAATCAACTGTCTTTTGTAATGCTACACTATCTTTTAAGATCCATATAATTCTTCATTAGGGATTTTTTAAATATTTTCTAGTTAAGAGCGTTTATTTAATTATGGATAATATGTGTGCATGTGCTATATGTTTCTCTGTATCTGTATGACAGTATGCTATGAATGACTGCAACTATTGATTACAATTTAATCAATTTAAAAAAATAACGTTTTGTTAACCTGCTAAGAAATCAGATGAGTTTACTCTAAAAATTCCTGCTAATTGAAGAAATTCAGCCAACTGCCATAGTAAGGTGACTATTGTCAGAAAGAAGAGACTGTTGTTAGAATGATTTACCAGAAGAATTTAGGAAGCATTTAAACTTTTTCTGCATTCACTCCAAACTGAAACAGTATGGTTCCTGATAGCTGATAACTTTAAGGAAAAATTAACCAAAAAAGGTGTGAAGAAACAAACTATTAAAGCAATCTAGAGGTCAACCTGAAATGAAATGGCATCTCAATAAAAGCACAGGACTTCAGATCAGAAAAAGAGCTTGTGAGTTTTAACTTTGTAACTTTTCATAAAATCTTGGGCATATCACAACCTCTATTGGCAAGAGGTGAAATGGTTCTTGGGAAAATTTCATAGTACAGGTCTATAAATCTAGTACTCCGTCCCCTGTTCATTCTAATGCCCTGGCTGTCCCTCACAAGCACCAAGCACCTGTATCTGAGGACATTTAAAGAAACTCTTTCCACTTTCCAGAATGTTCTTTATCCCAACCTCCATAAGGACAGCTTCCTTTCTCCCTCCAAATTTAACCAAATGGTCCCACATGCCCACGTCCATGAGACTAGATTAGGAGACACCAATGTCTATAATTCTCTGTAACGGAAACAGATTCAGCTTCTCTTCAAAAACAAAAAGGTGTAGAACTCCTTCATGCTGACAAAATAAATGTAATCAAACAACAAACCTCCACAGTAGGTAGAGACACTGCAAATCTTCAGACAATCATTCAATGATAATGGATAAATGCAAAAATCTCTATGAAATGTAACAGTTTATCAGGGTATGTCCAAATAATAATAAAAGCAAGAAACTTAAAAGAATCATATAATAAGGACTTGAAAATTGTTGCTTTCTATGGTGTTACACTAGTGAGTCTAGTCATTCAAAATGAGTTTACAGTGACTGAGATGAGTTTCAAGAAAATATTGTTGGGATTCAAGGGCTCATGTCATTTTTACATAACTCAAAATCGATTTCTCCAACCATCCCCATATCCAAAATAATACATGCCTTTAAATATATATATATATATATATATATATATATATATATATATAACTAAAAGGTGGCCTAATCAAATTATTCCCTTAAGGAAATTGGTTGCCTCAAATTTATGTCAGTCAATATTTTAAACTATTTGGATAATAGCAGCAAAAATTTACTGGTTACAGATTACATGTTAAACAGCTTGCTTTATATATATTGTTTCTATTCTTTACACAAATCTACTTAATGTTATCTTTATAATGAATAAAATGAGTTTCAAAACTTAAAAATAATTGTCATATAAAATTACATTTTCTGTTCTACAATTAGTCATTATCTGGTACTTACTGTTACCAAGCACAAACATATTTTCTTCTTCATTGATTTTGTCCCCATGTTCACCATACAAATTTGATATACCAAAATATTAAAAAATGATTAAAAAATAAAGAACAATTGTTTGGTAATACCAAACTCAAATGTCAAAACATATTTCCTTCTGACAATACTAACAATGTAAGAAACCACATATATAAGTATCTAGGACAGTGGTTAACATATAGTAGAAACACTCGGTCATAAGGGTGTCTTATTTCTTCTTGTGTGATAATGATGGCAAGTCAGAGTCCTTGAATTATCATTAAGCAGAGCCCCAAATGCCATTATGGCTTTCATTTTTTATTTAGATGTACTCTCTATTAAAGTAGGGTAGTTTGACTTATCTGTTGATTTATGTTTGGAATATTTTTCCCTTTATTTGAAGAAAGCATCCTCATGTCCCTTGAGGCAATAATCTCCAGAACTTTCAGTTCATGTTGTTTCAGTGGAATGTCCACTTCTTACTCCAGAAGATGGCACATAGTTTTAAATGGCCAATAAATACCACATGAATGATTTAAGAATAATCATGTGACCCAAACTGGATCCATGAATTTAAACCCATGATTTTTACTAAAGCCTGAGGGAGAAAAGAAAAAAAAAAACACTCAACACTCATTCCACTGAATTGCTAAACTAGTGGGTTGGGGAGAACCTAGAGTCATCATTGTCCACCATAAAAGGAGATCTTAGAATGAAATTAACAGGTGTAAAGTTGATGAGCAAAAACTAATTTGATGGCAGCTTTTGAGTGCCAGCATACAATTGTGTCTAGAGACAAACTACAATGATTAACTATGTGGGTGGCTATGCAGAGAACTTTCAAAATGACTTTCA
The DNA here is from genome assembly GCA_004024945.1 of Uropsilus gracilis. Classification (NCBI taxonomy): domain Eukaryota; kingdom Metazoa; phylum Chordata; class Mammalia; order Eulipotyphla; family Talpidae; genus Uropsilus; species Uropsilus gracilis. Next base: position 6,056 of record PVHY01013272.1, read on the forward strand.
ATAATTCAATTTTAGTTATCCAACTTTAGGAAGTTAACAATAATTCAACTTTCTGTTGTTTATGCCTTTATGTATCCATGGTTCTTCATTGTCGATTTGCTACTCTTGAAAAGAATAAGTCAAGGATGGGATGAGTTTTATGTTACAAAAGATGTGTTATCTTTCTTTCTGCCATGTGCTCTCTATTCCCATTTAGACATGCATGTTATAGAGAAGCAAACTGACCTGTGGGTGAAGTAAATCAGGAAGGAGTTAGGTCAGTTTTAACCCATTCAGTTCATATTGCTGATCATTGCTGTTAAACACTGAACAATCACATAGTGTTACCTAGAGCACTCTATCATCTTAGGACAAAATCATTTCCCACACTTGACTGAGACCCTAAGAATGCTGATGTTGGGAGCAGGGAGGTCAGGAAGTAAGCTTTATAAGGACTGGAATTTGCTTGAAAGGTGCCATAAACCAGGCACTGACAAGTTTGGGATAAAAGGCTACTGGCAAACCTGATACCCAGTCATTTCTCATACCAAAACTCTCTGGTCACCAATTCCATAATTCCCAAGATTTCCCAAGATTTCTAAAATCAGGCTACCTTTGAGTGTGTGATGGCAGGAGCAGGAGCTATTCCCATCATTCTTTTAGTTATATGGTTCTTAGCTTTTGCCTACCTACCCTCTTCCTGACTGATTCTCTGGACCCAAACATAACACGCATGCACACACACACACACACACACACACACACACACACACACACCCTTTCACTGTTCTGTCCTTCAGAAGAGAACACTATGCCGGACTGAAACCCCATTCCAGTCCTGTATTTATAAAAGACCAATCTAAGTTGTTCCCATATCACAGATCTACAGAAAGTCTGAGATAAAAGGTGAGTATCCTTTCAAGATACTAAATTTGGCAGTAATCTGTCGCATAGTAACATATAACTAATATTCATTTAGCTGAAATGGAAATGAACTTTTGTATCTAGTATCCCAAAGATTCCTGACAATTAACATAGGAAATACTTTTTCATGGATAAGAAACAAGGAGCAAGACTGGTTAGAATTAAGAAAAGATGAACTTTCAATAATACAGGTCTTGTAACTCTCTAAACAAGTGACAAAGAATGGATTTTTTCCACAGTATTTAATTTCCTTGATTCTTATTTTAACTACAAAGGAGATAATATTGCAGCACAAAATGTTTTTAAAATTTTATGGATAACTTAAATGCACTTAACAGTTAAGTACTTTAAAAACTACCCCCCCCCCAAAAAAAATATAATAAGAACTAGCATAGTTGAGAAATCCTCCCAGAAGAGTAACAAAATATGGTTTTCCCTAAGGAGTATTGAAAGAGTGTGTAGGAGAAAAACCAAATAAGTTTTAGAGATAGAAAATGGATATTCAGGTGGATTTTCCTAACAGAATCGTAAAATCACTATATAATAGACTGAAAATAATATTTTTGAAGCTGGGGACATTCTGATGTAGGGAACATATATCAAAAGACTGAATACAAATGACAATAGAAATAGAACCTTAGCTGAAACATGAAGATGAAGTAAATGCTTAACTCTAAGTAAATTATAAATCCTATTTTAAGTCTTTACCATCAAAAACAAGGTTAAGCATGTTTAATAATTTGTCATCTTAGCGATCCAAACTGAGGTTCAAAATAATTGCATTATTATATAAATATATAACAATTAGCAAATTCAAACCAAGGATGCATTTATAACTTTGAACTTCAAGTCTATGTCATTTAAGAATCATTGCAAATATATATTTCAGGTACTTATGATTGAGTGTGCCCTAAGGAGTACCTATGAAACTGCTGGGCTCCCAATATTCCACACCATCTTATCAGTCTTCTCATAACAAACGTCCTTAGAAATTAATCCCAAGGAGAAAACTTGGGATTTATTTTAATTGATCTTACTCTAAGCTGCAGTAGACAATTTCCCCACTCAGGCTCTAGTGTGGAAGCACTGATAACACAAAGGCAATTATCCTTAACTGGACCGTTATCACATGCTGGTATCAATCCTGACTGATCAGGGCTCACACCAACTAGATATCAGAATATTATTTTGAATATTATCTTGATTCCATATCTACTTGTCTCAATCATCACAAGAAGCCATAAGCCTCAGGTCATATCATCAGTTTAGACCCTTCTTATAAGATTCTGGCCAATTCCTGATTGGTCCAGAATTTTACTCCTCCATGACTACATTATTCCTCATTAGAATGGCTGAAATGCAGAGTCTGCCACTATGACAATTACCTCCCTCTTAAATCTCTCCCCACTAAAGTCCCAGCACATCCTTATCATGACCTGACTGACAATGAGAGTATCATTTTTGTTCTTTTCTACCCCAACTAGATTATTACACTATCTTCTCAAAATTTCATATCAAATCACCTAGCTACTTTAAAGCACATGTTGTCAGATTATAGCTTCTTTCAACTACCGTGGTCATCTGTCATCTTCCTGCTAAATCCCCACTCCCATCCCATCACTCACTACCTCTTGTCCTGACTTCCATTCTAACAGCCTAAAATCCTGTGGCCCATCAATTTAATCATAAAGCTTTTCCTGCATATACTATAAATTTTCTCCTCTCCTCTTCTACCTTGCATATATGAGAATAAACAATTCTTGGAGAACTCATTTGACCATTTCTTCTTTACTTGCCCAATTAGATAAACATGACTAAGAAAAAGATCATAGCCATGCCATGCTTGCTTATTCCACTTTAAATCTGCAACCATGATTACAAAAGGTTACCAACAGTCATCTGGTCAGTTCACTATTATATCCTCTAAGATGTTAATAAATAATCAGAAGTAAAGATGATATATTTGTTTCACCAGACTCATAAATATATAAGTATCTGTACCCAAATAATTTTATTTCCATCTTGTTCAGTGGATAAATTAAAGTGCAGCTCCTGTTCTTGCCCAGTGGGTCTCATTGTTTTTCCTCCATTTTAAAGTCCTATAAATCTCTATTTCTCCTGGAAAAAAAAATCTAGCTTCATAGTCTAAGTACCATTTATCAGTCACCATTATTTGTAAAGCCCTTTAAAAGCCCCTTCAAAGACTTGTTTATATACTCTTGTGGAACGTCCTTATTTCTTTTTCTCTCTTCACTCCGAAACGCTTTCATCCCCAAATATTCTCAGACTACATTCATCAGAGTCATTGTACTCCTCCATGTTGCTTAATCCAATGGTCAAGACTGTTTTTATTTTACTCTGTCAACAACCCTTGACATTATAAATTACCCTCCCTTCTTGCAGCAGTTTCCTTAATGGACTTCTAAGACAACAAAAGTTCTTGATTTTTCTCCTACTTCAGGGCCAATATTTTTTCAGTCTCATTTCCCCAGTTGAATACCTAAACGTTAGTGTACTGCAGGCTTTATTCCTATCTTTTCTCTCCCCACATTCACTTCACAAGGGATCTCATTCAATCCCATAGTTGTATATGACACCCAAAACTGTACACTCCCTAAAACATATTTCCACTCTGTAGCTCTCCTCTGAATTCCAGACATGTTTATTCAACTGAATTCTAGTCTTATTTTACTTGTTTAATGGTTATTCTAAATTGGACGTATAGTTAATTCTTAACTTATCTTACCCCGTTTCTGAGATACTCATCTCTATGTTGGTAAACAATACCATAACAATATAGACAGATATAAGATGCTCTAACTTTACAAATCTATATAAATTGGGTGTACTAAAAGAACCAAATATTGTACGGTACTTTATTTAAGCTTTAACACTGAACAAAGTAATAAATAATAAACAAGATCAATCAAATAGTGATTCTGTTGTTATTGAAAACTTATGCCTCCCTCTATAATGTAGTAACATGGATTAAAATATCTCTCAGCAAAGGAGTATAACAGTCTGACAAAAAAATTTTAGTAATAGTATGAAGACATTGGCAATGAATGCTATCAAAAATTTAAGGGTCAGGATTCTAGAGAGAAGGAAAATCATAGGTGAATCAAGACTCACCTCAATAATTCTTCTCTAGATTCTTGCTAAATTAAGCTATAGGACACAGAATTCAAACAGGAAGTCAGTGGACATCTTTACCTGAATCTTTTGAAAAGTATCAAATAATTGCCAATGCATGGTATCAGTAATCTCTTTATTGAGCTCCTTTCATGTCAGCACTTCATCTCCCACACACCTCAACTATGCTAATAATCTTATCCTTCTATTCCTCAACTCCCAAACCATCTCTCTGAAAATTTCACCCCTGGAGCTGCAAAGCATGAACACAAGTTAAATCATATATGAACAAAGATCATTACAAAACAATATATTAGCAATAATATATTAGCAAAAGTACATAGGAAAAAAGAAAAAACATTTAGTGTACTTCTGCTTTCGGTCCCACTCCCTCCATAGTAGGTAACTGTGCATTCTTGTTTCCTTTATTTCAGACAGGGATAGCTTTCTTCTACTCTTTCCTGAGCTCAATTTCTCATCAACAAAGGTGGAATTGACAATCTGAACTAACAAAAATCTTTCCTCTTATTTATTCCTGTCCATTTTCCAGTTTTTTAACCTTATTCCCAAAAGCACTTCTACTTCCCCATACCTTAAATTAATAACATAAGCAATAACATGTAGCAAGTTTGTTAAATTAATTTTCCCTAAAGTAGAAGAAACAAATAGAAAGCACGTGGAAAGTCATTAATAGTCTCTGAACTAAAGATTCAAAAAAACATTGACTTTCATTGCTGATGGAGAAACTGGTGAAGGTAGTTTCAATAGCACAAACTTATAGAACAGGACCAAGGTTTCATGAGAGGGAGTTCTATGCTACATTCCTGAAAGACATTCTAAGTTAAGCCAGATGGGCATTAAGCCAAGAGAGTTCATTGGTTTGGAGAAAACAAAAACAAAATAGGAAATCTCCTGAATATCAGTGTCAAGAACTGACTACACCAAAAGGTTCAGGGATGAGATATTTGCATTACTGACAATGAGTTTTATGGAGAGAAATACCTGAAGTTTATGGTCCAGAGTAAAAATTTACTTTACAAACTGCAACCCTGATGTTTAGTCAGCAGCCATGATAAAGAGATAACCAAACATTATGGAAGACACATATAGGCTAGGTCTCTTGTGAAAAGTCAAATAACAGTAATCTGGTCCCCTTTCCCTGCAAAAGACAGCCCTGAATTCTGACACTGAACTTGTGACAAGCACTGAAAACATAGAGAAAACCAACGAACCCCAGAAAGAAGCAATATCAATAGTGCCATGAACACAACCAGGTTTCTCTAGAAGCATATTCATACCATTATCTAAATGCCTTCCTCTCTCACCCAAACCTGCTCACACTTTCAAGACCAGATCTCTGGACCCATGGAAGTGGGAAGCTTACAAAAATATCAAATCAGAGAAAATCACAATGCCATCTGCTGGGAAAGTAGAAACAATTCAAACTTCTAAATTATTGCCACAAGTAATTTAGAAAAATAGGGAAATCTAAAGCAACAAAATGGTTATATGAAAAAAGTATAACAGATGAAAACATGAGACCTCTAGGAGTACAACACAAGGAGAGAAAAACTCTCCAAAACCTAACCTCAAAGACATAAAAAAAATCTTAAAAATAATTCTCTTGGGCCGGGCACAGTGGTTCCTGCCTGTAAGCTTCAGCCTATGAAGCAGCCGGTGCTAGGGATCACGGTTCGAGTCCCGTCTGGGGCCGGTAGCGAGACCTAGTTCCAAAAAAATAGCTGGGTGTGGTGACGTGCGCCTGTAATCCCAGCTACCTGGGAAGCTGATGCTGGGGCTTGCTTGGGTCTGTGGTACCCCGGGCAACGAGAGCCTGCAGTTCCATGGGCAAAAATAGCGAGACCTAGTCTCAAAAAAAAAAAAATCTCTTATAAGAGAGCTCAAAATTGTCATTAAAAATTCAAAGAGATGGAAGAAAGTGCAGTGAGCAAGTCAAAGTGATCCGTGACCTTAAAATGATGCACAAAGACCCAGGTGAAGAAATATAAAGAGAAATATTAAGGAAAAAAATGAAATACTTCAAGAACTATCAGACTTCAATATGAAAGGTAAGGGGTGATAGATATCAATAAGGGGAAGAAAAGAAAGGAATAGAGATATTATTGAAGACATAATAGAACAAAGCTTTTTAAACATCAGAAATTAATAATCATGAACCAAAACAACTCATTATAAAAAATTATGAAAACTACATCAAGATAAGTAGCAATGATTGTCCAAGAGTTCAACATAAACAAAGAATACTGAAGGCCGCTAGAAAAAAAAGACAACCTATAAAGTATTTCCATCAACCTTACATCAGATATATTGAAGAGATTTGTGTTTATAAACTGAAGAAAAGAAAATCCATGGAAATTAAACAAGGAAATATATCAAACTAGAAAACAAAAAACAAATTGGCAGTGTCAAATCCTCAAATATCAATAATCACCATAAATGTAAATTGATTGAATTCACCAATCAAGAAGCAGAATGGTGATTTGGCTCAGAAAATAAAACCCAGCATACTCTCTTCTTTCCTGGAAATCCTTTGGAACTCAAAAGTTAAATAAGTTCTTAATAAGTGATTGGGGAAAAAAAATTCTACAAGTAAATGGCAAATGTAAAATTCAGGGAGAGATATACTTGCATCAGATAAAATAGACATTCAGTTTAATAAGTCAAAAGAAATAAAAGTGGACACATAATTAAGGGTCAATACATAAGAATTGTATAACACTCATCAATAAATGTGTATCAAATGAAGGAGCAACAAAGAATATATACAGCTATTTGCAAATCTAACATTGGCAGCAACACAATAGTAACAAAAGGATTCAAATATCCCCACTGATACCACTGGACAAAAAGCCAAAAGAAAATCAATCAGGAAATTTTCACCTTAAAAGAGGAATTAGAATACATAGCCTTAATATGCATTAACAGGGCACTGTACCCCCCAAAAAGCTGAGAATTCTTCCCTGTAAATGCATATAACACATTCTCAAGTATAGCCCACTTGTTGGGTCACATAAGAAGTATCAAGAAATGTGTAAAGATTGACATATCAAGTATCTTCTTTGATCACACTGTCTTCAAACTAGAAATCAGCTACAGAAAGAAAGTGGTAAAAGTTACAACATATGGAAACTGAATAGCATATTAGTGAGTGACTACTGGGTAATGAGAAATCAAAGGAGAATTTAAGAAATATATTTGGAAGTTAGTGAAAATGAAGGCCAAAGCTAGAACTTAAGAGCGGCAGTAATAACAATACTATGAAGAAAGTATACAATATACAGACTCACATCAAGAAACAAGAAAGATGACAATTTAAACTTAACATTTTAAAGTGTAAAATAAGAGCAAATTAAACAAAAGCCAGTAAAAGAAATTAAGATCAAATCATCAGTGAAAACAAGAGATGATCGTATGAAAACTTAGACAAAATTTTAAAAAATTGTCTAGACTTATGAAGGGGTAGAAAACATTAATTAATAAATAAGAAACAAAGAGAGGGTAAAACAAACATTTAGAAATATATATGATCATGAGATTACTATGAACAACTTCATGCCCCTGAATTAAATAACCTAAAAGAAATACATAAATTTTAAGAAGTATGTAATCTTCTGAGACATTCAGGAAGAAACAGAAAACATAAATAGACTAATTATAAATAAACTGAAACAACAGTTAAGTAATAAACTTAACTAGAAGGTTAAAGACCTGTACAGTGAAAACTATAGCTATTGTTAAAAAAAAAAATTAGAAGGCACTAAAAACTTAAAGATATTGCCTGCTTAGGGATCAGTAGAATAGACACTATGAAAATAGATCTCTGACCCAAAGCAATATGCAGATTTAAAACAATTACTATTAACATTCTAATGACATTCCTCAAAGACATGTGGAACCATAAAAGATCCCTAATATCTAAAGTATTCTTGGAAAAAAAAAAAAAAAACACCACACACAGAAGTATCACACTGCCAAATTTCAACTATCCTACAAGCTATTATTATTAAAATGATATCATATTGGTATATAGACATACAGATAAATGGAATAATACTGAGATTCCAAAAATATATCTACTCCTACATGGATACTTAAGCTATGACAGAGTTATTAATGGCAATAGAAAAGGTCTTTTTAACAATGATGCTGGGAAACTGTACAGCATATATTAAAAAAAAAAGAAAAGAAATTATACCATTGTATCATACCATCTATAAAAAGTAGCTGAAAATATATGAGACTTGGATGTAAGACCTGAAACATAAAATACATAGAAGAAAACACAGGCAAAACACTCCAAGAGACTTGTTTTAGGAATATGTTTGAGGACTCAACTCCAAAACCCAGGGAAACAAAAGCAAAATAAACAATAAATGAAAGGAACTGCATCAGACTAAAACATTTTTAACATGATGAAAGAAACTAACATTAAAATGAGAAGATATCACACTGAATAGGAGAATATGTCTGTATGTCATACATCTGACTATGGGCTGATACCCAAGATCTAAAAGGATCGTTAAAAGTATCCAAAAGAATAAATCCCAACAAAAATGAAAATAAATAATCCAATAAAAATATAGAAAGTTAAATAGGCACATCTCCAAAGAAGACATAGAGATGACTAACAGGTACATGAATAAACATCTCATCATTAATTAGCATCAGGAAGAGGTAAATCAAAAACACAATGAGATACTACCTCATACCTGTGAAAATGGCCCATATTAAAAAAACAAAACAAAACAAAACAAAAAAAACAGAAACAACACTCTTACACTGTTGGCATAAATACAGACTAATTGAGTCTCCACAGAAAACAGTTGGAAATTTTTCAAAATAGTACAAATAAATTGACCACATGACCCAGCAATCTCATGCCTATGGATCTACCAAAATAATGGGAAAATATTAATTTGAGGGGATATATTCAGTCTCTTTACTGCAGAACTATTTACAACAGGCAAGTTATGGAAACAAGCTCACTGCCCAGCAAGAGATACTTATATTAGGAAGATGTGCTATACATACACAATAGAATACTACTCAATTAAAAGTGAATAAAAATGAAAAGCAATTAAAAGAGAAAGAAACCACTTATTTGTAACATATATGGAAATGGAAGGGATTATGATAAGCAAAATTATTCAGAAGAGGAAATATACAGGATGATTTTATTCATGTACGGACTATAGTGAAACAAAAACAAAGGAATAGACACAACTAAAACAAAAGAAACTCCAGAAATCTAATTGTAAAATGTATGTCACAGAGTGGGAAGGGAGAGGTGGGGAACAAACTGGTGACAGAGCCCCATGGACTATGGACTATTGGAGTGGGTGGCTTGGTGGTGGGTGTAGTGTGGTAACATGCACCTGGAGATGTGTGAACCTGTGTCTCTGGATCATACCTGATTTTATATATCAATGTTACCTCAATTAAAAAATAATACAATATGAAATAAATGGATGAAATCTTGCCATTTGTGACATTTGTAAAGTTTGAAGTGATTATGCTAAACAAAATAAGTCAAAAAAACAGAAAACAAATACCATATATTTAAAGTCATGAGAAATATGAAAAAACATAGCAAATTAAACTTTAAAAATAAGAGGCACAATCTTCCAGTCATAGTAAACAAAAAACTTACTATAAATACACAAGTCCCAGGGATATAATATAGGCATGGGGACTGATGCCAATACGTTACAATAATACAGCAATGTAAATTAGAAGAATGCTAACATTGTAAATATATATAGGTGATCATTTTGCTATATGTTAAATACAGAACCATTATGCTGTACCCCTGAAATTAATATAATGTTTGTCAGCTATACTTAAATTTATAAAGAAAAGGTATTGGCTTTCAAATCAAATTCTTGGCTAGAACTCTGGACTTGATCATTTCACGAGCTGTAAAATATTGAGCAAACCCCACACTTCTGAACCTTACTTTCTTTATCTGCAAAATGGAAGTAAGAAAACAGTTGAGATGAGAATTAGAAAAGAGTATCCACAAAATACTGTGCGTAGATTAAAATGTGTTCAATAAATGTCAATTCTCCTTTCTCTACATAGGTTGGACAGTGTTTATTTTTATAGCTGAACTAACTGGGTATGATTTTAAAAATTCATTTGTGAGTTCCAAGCTAGCAAAGCTCATTCAATCCTCAGCTTCTCCTCCATCTGTCTGCCAATTGACATTCTTTGTTTCTAATCTAAGACCAAGCCATATGTTCTCCGTATGGGAGACTCCTAACCAGGTGGGGAAGCAGACACAATGATCTAATAAGTCTTCTCTGTCTCACTAGGGCAAATCTTGGGAAAATTTCCAAAGATTGAGAGGTTCTGATGAGACACTACAAGCTTGAGTGACTATGTTGTTCATCAATTTTTTTTAAACTTTCTTTTTTCTTCCCAAGATCCCAAAACCATGTTTCAATCCTGTCATTACCTGTTTCCTTGTCTCTGTTTAGTCTAGCAGACAGGTCAAGACTGAAAAAGATTTCAACGCGGGATGTCTGTGTGGTGTCAGGGACGGTAGAGATGAGAGGTGTATATTAAGAGCTGGAGAACTGAGTTAAGAGTAGGTCTCTGATCTGCACATTCCAAATCTCAAACATCACAGCCAAGAAATATGCCACTTTGAGTAAGATGTGAAAAGTAGTCATAGAGGCAGTGCTCCCAGATGGTCAGCATTTAATGTCACCATATTTAAACCAGGAGTAAAATATACGAGAAGCTTGGAAAAAAAGAGAGCAAAAACACCACCAATAATAGTGGAAACTGCAGAAGAATATACACAAAGAAAATGTAACTAGTACAGAATTGCATTAAAAAGAAGGAAACAGAAAGCTGAGGAGTAAACACTTAATATTCAATAATTCCTTGATCAGGAAGTCATCAATAATACAATATAATCCTGGAGCATTAACACAACAATGTCAGATTGGGAGATCCCTTTGCTATTTTTAGAGTATTACAAAACAAAATTGAGGGTTTCACTTTCTGTTTTTGTAATACTATTCTTGTTTTGGAAAATGTTGAAAAATGTTTAATTCTAAGAAGTTGATTTAACTAAGTTAAATTCAGCAAAACTTGGAACACGCTGATCTTCAAAGCCATTAATTTTAGAATCTTTATAGGTTTGAGAAACAAAATTGTCTCCTTGTTCTATCCAGTTACTTTCTACTTTTTAAATTTTTAATTTAGTCTGTGTGGTTGGAGTCCACATTTATGACCTAGGTAAACTACTTAAAATCTCTGAACCTCAATTTCCACATCACAACATAGCTATTAAAATCTCTGCCAGATAATTGTCTCATAGGGAGTGTAATAGTGAAGGCATTTTTACAAAGTGTTTTACCTCTTCTAAAGAATTACGCTAAGATGCTTATTATCATATGGAACAAGTGGGGATTTATATATTCATTTAATTAGTCCCCAGCAAAGGGTGTAACAGGCTGACCTCAAACCATGAGACCTAGCTGTGGGTATACAGCAGGGTTTGGGTCTGTATGTTATATGATAACTGGTCAGTAAACCATTTTTAATTATATCCCTTAGAGACATGATGTCTTGAGAAAGGATTGAAAATCAGAGGAAATTTCTCAGGCAAGGACACTATAACTCATCAAAAAATTTGCCTTCTTGCATGCACAAACCTGCCTAAGGAAGCTTCCCGTCATTATCTCCAGCTCTTTCCACCATACACTTGCTTGCATTTTGCTACCACTTCAAAGAATATACAATTAACAAGAGCACATAATTAGTGTTTATGCTATATCCAGTCCATCTCGATGCTTTGCACAAGTAGAGACAGGCTATACACGTTCAAATTTCACAGTGCATCTAGGAAGGATTCCACTGGTCTTGATACTTTTCAAATTCACATCTCCAAAAAGCAAAATCAACAAAATGGTGTCTGCAGCATGAACAGTGACTTATGCCTCTGAATTTATCTGTGACTCTGTTCTTTAAGCATTCATACAACCCTTCACAAATGTGGTAATAAAAATTACTTCTAACTTATGTAGGGAGTTTAGTGTATTTACCATGTATATGAACTTGCCTGGCTCTACCTACTAGGCCTTTATAAGGATAAAAGAAATAATAAGGAGAGCAATCTGATATTATATTAAAGTACTTCATTTCGTTCCCAAATTAGTTCTTCTTCTGGAAGATAATGCTGGATAGTTAGCCATGTAATACTTTCATTATAACAATGGAGAAGAATTGCATTAGCCACAAAAGAGATATGAACTGGAAAGGTCATTTCTGTGATAATGGAATTCATCAAGGAGACGGAGCCGACACTAGGAAAGATTCACAAAAGATGTCATTTTCCTCTCTGTCTGAATTTTTTTTCTGATTATGAAAAGGCCTTGGTTCTTTACAAAAAGTATATTTTTTAATTCACCTGCAACTATGCTCTTAGTTTATCACAGGTCTCACTAAAAAGACATTAGGAATTTTGGTCTAACCATGAATTACAACTGGGTCATCAAGAGGACCTGAATATTTAACATTTAGCAAAAATGGTTCTCCATCATGTTTGATTTCTAACCATTTATATTCCAAAAATAGCTTTCTTTTCCAGACATGAAAGTAGTACTTTGTGAGGATGTCCCAATCCCTAGGGTTCTAAATTTACCTCAAGCCTTTCAGGTTCCACATTTAAGATAAGTCTTATATTGCAGAGGCCTGAATCTCACTTTCAACTTATGGAATTTCAGTTATTATTGAAAATAACTTAAGAATATATTGAAGTATTTTCCTGGAGTTTTTATAATTTAAGTATCAGAAACATAAGTTTTCATTGTTACTGGCAAAGCTCGTTTAAGTTATATGAAAGACTAAGTAATATATAAATATTTGAGACAGATTTTCCACTCTTCTCAAAATTTTGTTAATCTACAAGCTCTTTCATTCCAGCCTTTGTAGTAACTACCATCTACATAATGTTAAGGAAACAATTCAATGTCATAGACTAGGTTCTTCAATGTAAGATGGGAAAGATTAATTCTCACTTTACCTATTTCAGGAATTTTGAGAGAAATTACATGAAATATTGTGTACAAAATGAAATGATAGTTTCATTTGTGCCTTATAAAATTCTTTTGTTATTTATTTTCTTTTCTTTTTGAGACCAGAACTATACCCACCCCATTCTCATAATATATTACACTTTAATAAAATAAATTGTGAGACCTATGTCCTTTCCATTGTCATATCTATAATCAAAGGAAAATTCTTTTTTGCATTTTTGGGGAAGAATTTCTGTAGATATTTTCTACTGTGGACAGGGTATTCTACGTCCTCTGTCAGTGATAGGAAATCTCTGTAATGCAGGGGTAGTGCATGAACATCTGCAGACTAAGGATAATTTCATTGGGGCAAGTGAGGAGAAAAGAGAGATGCCATGAACATAAACCTCTATCAGTCACTCCTTCCCAGTCAGTCATCATTGCCTGAAAGAGAAAATTTCTCTGCTATATTCTGGAAAAACACAACATGCTTCCCAGGAGAATATTATCTTGCCCTCACTGTTCACTTCCTGAGGCTTGCTATCATTTGGTATGGACCACAAACCAAAACCTAGAGTCAGCTTCCTATATTCTGAAGATTCATTAGAAAATCATTTGTTTTCCTCAAATCCGAGGATACTAATAACAGAGTAATGTCCGAGTCTCCATAAAAACCTAAATTCCTAACTCCACATAACCTAACTCCACATAAACCACATTTCCCTTAAAGACTATCCATAGAGTGAAAATTAATTCACTATATCCTGAATTTTGAATGTAATGAGGCTTATTTAGAGAGGAAAGATAGATTGAGTTTTTATGACTCTGAAAGGCATTTCAAGGTAATTTACAGGGACTCTCAAGGTTTCTTGCAGCATTCTGGTTTTTAGTTCCCCCACCAAATAGAGGATACCCTTTTCCTTGGTGGTAATGTGCCCCCTCAGTTATAGCTTCAATTGCAATCATTTGATCTCTCACAGTTGAGATACACAACAAAAAAAGAAGAGGAGACTTTACAGTGGTTCTAAGCAAGAACTGCAAAACACAGGAAAAGATGAGTTAAAATGAACAGGTGACTGCATTAGGTGAAAAATACTCAATGTGGTATTGATAGTGATCTGAAATGAACATAAAGGAAAAATATAACAGAATGACTGTGTACGTTACCAAAGATTGATTTAGATCTATCTTCTAGGTAACAGAGAACAGTATGCTCTCTAAAAAAATTTCTTTTAGAAACCAGAAATAGGCTAGAAAGTGGGGTCACTGTTTGAGGGAGAAAGCCTCGACAGCAAATTGGGTGTCAGCACAGGATGTCTGATGCAGGTGCTTATGACTTGGAGCAGTTGTACTTTCTGGAATTACATCTACACAGGAAACTTTAAAAGCTGAGTGCCCATAAATACATGTGTATTAAAGTAGATGTTGAAAAGTTTGGGTGATCCTACATATTTTAAAAGTGTTTTACACAAAAGGAAAAGTAAGTATACCGAAAGAGGTTGGTAGAAGAAGTACAACTGTATTAACCATTAGGCCAATAATAGCATCTGACATTGTCAGTTGTCAAGAAATGTCTTGAAATATTTCAGTGGTTAATAAAAGGATATTACCATGTGATAACTGATGCTTTTATACCACTGTCTGACTAACCTACAAGTTGCTGAAACAGCAAATCATTTTACGAGCACTCTAACAAGCAAGCAGAGTGCAGGAGAACACTTTTCAGTATTACAGTTTAAAGAGTAGATACAGACAACCTTGCCTTCCTCCTGGGTTTAACATGATTTCCCATCTAAAGGGCAGGAGCTGAAATAACATGGAGCCATTATGTACTGGACCATGTGATAGTGAAGGTAGCAGAGTAGGGAAACAATGGAGATGGTGTGCATCAGTAGGCACACTGTAGAGGCAGAAATAGCATTTTCATGTCATGACAGTTCCCTGTTGAAAGTCAATTCACTTATACTTTTTAACAAGGTTGGCATATTATTGGTCAAATGTTATATGCAGTGGACAGAGGTAGGCAGTCATCGGGAATCTTTCTCAAAATCTTACCAAACATTAGAAAAATCTTTAATCAATGTGGCTGATATTTTATGGCCACCAAGTTGCACTGTCATTATTGTAAACAAATTTTGTATAATCTTTATGAAGAGAGTAAGAGTAATGATTGACAATTAAACTCAAACCTAGTAGTCCTTTACAAAATTAATATTCTGGTTAACTAAATTACCAAAGACACACAAAAGCCATCAAAGGACAGAATGGAAGAATACTTTATGAATTTGAGGATCTATAAGCAAACATAATTATTAGTATTATAAATAATGACTTAACTAGTCACTATGCATTTAAAAAAAAAAACAACTTAAGATAAAGTAATAGGAATCATTATCCATATCCATACTCCTGTCTTTATGTTTAACAGTAAAGAAATCCTAACTTATTTGGTTATTTCTGTGTACCCAGCACAAGACCTTTCTCTGTAATGTTCTTACTACTCATAACCATCAGGGCAGAGGTGCTAGCAATTTTTTCCAAATGACCAAATTAAAATGCAGAGACAATAACTGACCTCATGTCATTTAATGAAGGTGATGTTTCAAACCGAGATCCGCTCACATTCAAAACTTAAGCTTTTTTCCCCTCATAGTTTAGAGATATATAGATAGGATTGCCTTTGGAGTTTAAAGTACTTAGTTCATAAAATATAAAACAGTGGAAAACCAAATTGTTTGTTCTGACCATAAAGATAATCAAGTTTAAACAGAGGACAAATTGTGTATGAGGATCAAAAATAGAAAAGCATCAAGAGTTCCTGCCTATTGTACTCTGCTGACCTTTGTTCCCTGGTCACCCCAACCCTCTTCCAAACAATGTATCAATTCTGTTTTTGCTGAGACCACACAGTCCAACAGAGTTGGAAAGAACAGGTATCAATCTTGGCTTTTCCTCTTCCCTATTCTTTGTCTAGGAATATATAATTTAATATCTCAGGATTGCAATGTTCTCATCCAAATAAAAATAAAATTAGCATTCCCTTTCAGGATTGTGATGATTAGGGTTGTACAAAGGGTTTCAACAGTGGTTGGGACAAATTGGAATAAATAGGGTTTTATTACTCTTTCAAGACCACAACCCTTGTAGAGGTTGTGGGTAAGTACCAAGGAAAGACCTGAACTCAGAATGTCATCCATTATGTGAAGTGTCCTCTGTGAGAACTCACTCAGAAAGAAAAGAGAAAAAGAGGCTCAAGCCTAAAGTGAACTTCTATCCTGGCAATTAAGGACAATTTGGCCAACTTTTTTACACTGACAAAACTTGACAGTTTGCCCAATCAGCTTGTGCACCTTGTATATTAACTGGCATCCTCACATGACTTTGACCGTGACTGCTTTCTCTCTGAACAGAACTTTGAAGATAGCTCGTCACCATGCAGGGAAGTTGTCCTTCTCTGTACTCCAATTTCCTCAACAATATAAACTTAATTAATGGGCACAGGCTATTTCTATATTTTATATAAAACTGTATCATCCTCCAACTCCAAGAAATGTCTTTTTGGATCTTCTAAACATAAATAAGGAATCAATAAGAAAATCTGAATTGTTTTGCCCACATTCAGTTCACTTCTTCCCTGAATTTCATCCTTTTCAGAAGGAGTTAACAGTTACATAAATGCAGAACAGAGCCCCTGAGTACACCCTGTTTCATTCTCTGGATGGATTTAGCATCAGGGTTTATCCCACAGCCATTTTGGTCCATGGCTGCTGTGCGGTTGGGTGTGATGTGACAGTATACATCTGAAGGGTGTGATGTTATACCTCTGAATCATATACACTACTGTAAACCAGTTACTTAATAAGAGAAAAGAGGAAGGAATGACAAAAAAAAAAAGCAAACACACAAATAAAAATCAAGGAGATAAAGAACTCAACTTATTGTAGAAAGTATGTCATATTTAAAAGTGTGAGGTCACTAAGCCTACCCTGAGTGAGCATATATTATTGTTTGTAAAAGTGAAAGGATGCTATGGCTTCACAAACAAACCCAAATACCTTCCTGTTTGCTTGCACTGATTATCTCTGACTCAGACATTATCAGAAAACCCCACAGGTCATATCTTCCCCTGCCTGACCAAACACCCCCTAACCCACCTGATCAAACTACCCCACTCCAAAACCAGAGAAAAAGTGTTCAAAAGGACATTAACCCAGCCTATGAGAGCAATTCCCATATCTAGGCATTCCCCTCAAGTTTCCTTTTTCTCATAAAGGACCTGCTTCTATTTTCTTGCCTCTTTCTTTCTTCCTTTGTCTCTAATGTGCCTCAATTCCTAACAAAAAGGAAGTAGGGCCACCAGGGCTATCAAGACATGGGTTTATTCATTCATATACTTGGCCCAGTTGGTTCACATCCAAAATCTGGATCTTCCTTCCCTTTAGGAAGTCAAAGGTATATATAGGCTCACATTGCTCTGAAGCCCAGGTTGGGCTGGCTTTGATTACAGAACAAGACTGATATCAGGTACTGACCTGCTTATCTGCTGATCCAGACTAGGCCAAAGTTTGTTTATTAAGATCTCTCTCCAAACATGTCTGTCACAATGCTTCATTCCCAATAGCAGGACCTGGGTGGAGAATGGGGACTCTGCTATTTGATGGAAGTGAACAGGTCTGCCTGCATTGAAGACCCCTGACAAAATACCCTAATCTCTAAGTACCTTAGTTTTTCTCAATTTTAAGAAGGTGCAGTTGAGCAGCTGGTGTCTTTGAACTTTGCTGATTCTTCTAACCATTTTCATTCATGAGAAACAAAGATGCAAAAATTTTGAATATGTTAAGCTAAAATAAAGACAGAAAACCCAGCTCTATTCCCAAGTCAGTTCAGTTCTGAGCAAAGGGAGAAATGTGCACAAAAGCACTTGGGTAGGTTAAAGTATGTATTGTCATGCAAAAATTTGTTTCTATTAAGATAGAAATGATCTTGAATCATAGCAGAAAGTTTGCAAGACAAATTTTTAAATGATGCTGAAGCATGTTTGGAAGAAGAGACATGAATTTCTAGAAAGAAAATTATATATTGAAAGTGTGAAGATCTTGCTGAAGTGAATTACATGACTTCCTGAAATTCCTTTAATATCAGAGACTTTGAAATTTGACGAGTTTTCAACCAAACCATTCTTTTCTTCACTGGTTCACTTGAGAAACGTGTACTGAACATCTACTGAAAGCTACCACTAAGAGAACAAGAACACCAGGGCTGACAATAAACAAGTTCATTAGTACTAGTACTGACTCAACAGATTCATATTCCAAGGCTGAGAACCCCTACTAAGTTGCTACAGGTCTATATACCCTTTATATGCTCTGGTGTTGGAGTGGGCTATCACAGGTGGTAATCTATGACCTGACATGATGAAAGACAGAATGAGGTAGATTCAAGGAGAAACTCGGGACATACAAGTAAACTGAGTCAATCAGTCATAAATTGATTATCTAGACCCTCTAGGCTGTATGTGTTAGATCACTGTGCTTCAATATATTTCAGATCATTAAGCTTCACCACTCTATGCTGGGTTCTGGGGAAGCACTGAGGCAGAAAACCATGCACACAGAATAGTCAGACAAGGCTCCTGGACTCAAAAACCCCATAGAGAACAAGACACCCTGGAAAAGGGATGGGGTAGAAGGAAATGAAGGAGGTACTGCCCTCTTCCCTGTGTTCTCACCAGTCTGTGCTGCAGCCTCCTGGTTCCAACCATTTCACCTATTCACAGTTCCCACTTAGGTCTGGGCTACCGCACAATTCATTGCTCCAATCTCCCAGCTTTCCACCTACACTGGGTCTCACATAGGACATTGGATTTATTAAATGCATTTATAACACAAGTGTTATTCATAACTCTTCCATTGGAGGAGAGAGAATTATACTCACAAGATATTATTTATATTATAATAAGATATAGAGGATAAGGCAAATGAAGGAAGGATATTTAGACCAGATGTGGGAGATAATCGATGAGAGGTATAATACATTGTACTTTTTAAAGCACACTACTATAATAAACTGCATTCTTTTGAAGCCAGGCCCATGGTTGTTGCTCTTTTTCCTCAGGGTACCAAAACTGATTGTTAGATAGATCCGGCTCCATAGCTCACCTGCTCAAGTATCTCATACAGTCTCATATGTCATACTGCCTAAATGTCTACTTTTGAATGCTATGTTGATTTCAGTATAAGCATTTTACTACTTCTGGGGATCCTAAAAATGTATGCTTGTTGATTTCAGTTGAAATAATCTTAGGGGAAACAAAATATATAGATCAATAAAAAAAGGTGATGTCAAAAATCTGTCCACCCCTTACCTCTTCAAATACTACCTTATTCAAACTACACATAGATATGGCCTAAGTCTACACCATTGAATGACAAGTAAAAAATGCAATTAGACATCTGGATCTTTCCAAGTGTCCAAGTGTCTGACATTATGTAGACAAATACATGGATGACAGCCAGTTTGTTAAAATGCTAGAGATGCTTATGAAGACTCCTCATTACACAAAGTATTCAACAAAGGGCAAAATAAATTCACCTCCATTTTCCTGTGGAGACAACGTAAAAAGTGATTTTGAACAAAGATAAAGGGAGCCTGTCTTCCTGGGTAGTATCAGATACTGGTCCAGAATAAATGTTTTTGGCTAGTTGAATAGGTAAAATTATCTGCTTCTAAATTTCAATGTCTGGCATTTCTCCATTGAAGCTGACCTCATGATACTCTATTCCCTGAAAAGCATTTCTTTCCTCCCTCAGCTTTCCCCATTAGCCAGGCGAATATGGATGGGGTTGATCCTGCAAGCCAAGCATAGATTTCCTAAAAGCAATGACAAATATAAAGCTTTTAGTTCATTCACATTAATTTTTAAAATTTCTACATTTGGATGAAATTAACCCTATTTGCAGCATAAAACTGACAAGCCCATACAGACTTTTAACACCCCATTAATCTTACTTTGTTCGACTGGGGCATACACCAGCCAAAAGCTGGAAATTTGATTAGCTAGTCCCATGCATTAGCTATCTCATTGGTATGGCATTTTAAAATATTTTCCAGATATACAAAGTCATGTTAGTTTTTTCAAGTTCTCTGTGAGCTTAGCAAAAATGTACCAAACAAACACCTTATATAATAGTTCCACTTTACTACCAAAATATCTATTTTCTTCTAGGAAATTGTTTTCATTAATAAATAATAATCTCAAGGAAAACTATACAATCTGAACTTTGATTTGTGGTAACCTTTCAGCCCAGGGCATTTCTTCCTAATCCTCTAGATTTATCACAATCTAGCAAAATTTTTTCCAGTGGCAATTTGATGATGATTTTCAATTTTATACAATACTCTGGGGTTTTCAGAAAATCCTTCTGATGGACATGAATCCAATTGGAGTCATTTTGAAATGGATAGTCAATTTATTGGATTAGCTGATAAGGTGATGAAAATCTCTTCTAATCAGATGGATATCTTTAATGAATCAAAAAAGACTTCCTCATCCATCTCTAACTCATTAAAGCCTTTGTAAATCTCATGACATGAGTTAATGGAACATTTTATGTTCCTTTCTTCTTTTGTGATTTTTAAACAGCTTAGCAAATTGTTCATAGAGAAAACTGTGTATCACAGCATTAATGCTTCAGTTCAGAAACTTAATGCAGTCCACTTACTCCCAAGGAAGTGGCCAACCGAGATGAAATCAGAAGGACACCAAGACTAATCTATTTTATTTTTTTGGAGACCAGAAAAATAAGTTGTAATGCACAAGGGCATTTTCTCCTGGAGGTCTCACCTGAGATTTCCATCCCTTCTCTCATCTCCACATTAAGCAAAAAGAATAGAAGCATGGCCTGAGGCAAAGCAAGGCCTTTTCCTCTAAACTCCTGAATAGTGTCACAGTTGGTGAAGGCAGCTGATTTAACAGAGTGACTTACAAGAGATATATTCACCTGAGGATTCTTTCAGATTTTCAGCAAAATGACTGGACATTTAAAGACACATGCCCCTTAAAACTACCTTGTTTTTTGTTTTTTGTTTTTAACTAATTGTTAAGTTGGAAGTATTTAAAATCAACACTCATTTACATGTTAGTATTCAAATTACTATGCACTACCTTTTCACTCTAGTAGAAGCCTGGAATATATGCTTTCTGTCACTGAAAAATTTTTGCTACGGACTAAGCAGCACACAATTCAATAAGCAACTTCAGTATTCTGAACAAGTATCTATATTCACTTCAAATGGGAACAGGTAGACAAAGGCAAACTTAATTGCTTTTCCTGGATGTCAGGTCACTTCACATAGGATGTGAGCCACCAATGCCTCTGTGAGCCTCCATCTCACCTATAAGCACCTTATCCAGCTCCTACTTCATGACAAAGTCACCAAATACCAGACTAAAGCTGATCACTATTTTTAATCACAAAAGGTATATAACTATTCACTTGCAATACAAAAACATCCATCAATCATATGACATTTTGAACATGTGTCATTCTAAAATTCACCAACTTTTAAGGTTACTGCTTTTAAAGCAATAAAGTCTTTTCTTAGAATTTGCATTTTAGAAAATAAATCTAATCATGCCAGAAAGCACAGCTTTTAAATTTGCAAATGCCTTTAAAAGTTGGCTGAGTCTTTATAAGAAAATCACAAATCTATATGATTCTTATATTTCTCTCCATCTATACTGTGCCAAACCCATTGTATTTCATTAATAACTACTTTCTCACACTATTTGCATTTTTAAATATAGATTTTAGGATTGGGTTTTTACCTGCTTCCTTAGTTCACACGTCCTACTTGAAAGAAGCTACGTGATCTTTAGCTGACGAGTTTCACATATTCTCCACATCTCAAGTGCTGTCTCTGGAGAATAATTTCCTGTGGGAAGTAAGTGTAGGAGTATCTCTGTTGTTCTATGGAAAAGTAAGAACAGCTGTAAAATTTTTAAGAGTAACCTATATAGAAAAAATGTCAAACTGGAGGCAATCCTACCTTTCTCTGACTAAACACAGCACTTACTAAAAGGGAATTTGTTAAAAAAGCTGAAGTCTCAAACAGGCCAGATATCATTAAACAGAAATTTAATGTATTTTTCTCATCACTATGGAAGATACTGTTAGGTACTATTAATCATATTAATCATAAAATGATTAATGACGTCTCTGTCGCTCTGATTGCTATTCATACTTAAATAAAAAGTCATTTATAAGATACATAAAAAAACATTTTGTAAGACTTTTGTTCACTCCCTTTGTTTATAATATTGAGACCTGTAATATGGCAGTTTTTGTTTAGGCAAGATATCTTTGTTCATAGTAAATTGTCAAATAACATCTAAATTATGAACCCCGGGAATTTCTAAATTGTACTTAGAATTTTTAGCACTTTTTCAGGAGAACATCTGTAAATAGTCTGATACATGATCTCACTTGCAAACATAACCATATTGGTATTTCAAGAAATAACCCCAGAATTTTTTTTAAAAACAATTTTGAAGTCAAACAACGCAGCAAGGAAGTAGGTGTCAAAATTAAACACAAATGAAGATGAGGTCATTAGTTATATACTAGGGTGGTCTTTTTTTTTTTTTTTCTTTTCTTTTTGATCCTTTGGATCCATTTTTTTGTGAGGTCATGTTTGCATTCCCTTCTAAAAAATGAAAAAAACTGATTCTAAATATGCTTTATTTTTTGACAATATTGCCAGGTCCAAGGAATAAATTTAATTTATGTATAATATACCTCAATTTTAAATATTGTCCCTGAAATAATATAGTAAAAATGAAAGATATTACCAAATTCTAAGTGTTTTATAAGCAATTTTCTTTATCAAAAAATGAAAAAAGAAAAATCCTGGGAAATGTTCTGAAAAATTGCATCACACTATACTGATTTATCTATTTATATTTCTGTCCACTTCACTAGATCTCTTATCTCGATGAGGGAAATTGGATCACTTTTTTTTCAATGAACATAAAAAGACAATTATTAGCTACACAGAAAAGATGCTATGTAAATCATTGTGTTTGTTGGTATTTTATCATGTAGAATAAAAGAAACTGAAATGGCACGTAAAAATAATGAAAAATTTTAGATGTGGACATTACAACAAACCAAAGTGAAGCAGCTATGCATCAAAGAGTAAGTGAAATTCCACTTTAATAAAGAAGGGAACAAGCTCTCCACAATTACTTTAAGACAATGTCTAGGGAACCAAAGATTTAATTAAGTTATGTGTCTTGGTAGTTTCCAAGAGCTATGGTCTCAGAGCCCAAAAATCTTCATTATGAACTTAGTCACCAAAAGGATGCCAGTGGTTTTCCCAAAGACTAAATTAAACACTATGAAAAAATAAGCTCATAGAAAGATTGACTAGCCTTCTCAGTCACCTTTTTTTTTTTAAGCATATTATAACTGTCAATGAAGTTTAGATGAGGTGATGAAAAAATTACTTGAGCATTATGGGATATGTTATCTCTTTATCCAACCTAGATAAAGGTAGCATACCTAAAACAGTTCGCAATTTATAATAGATGTGTGGAAAGATTTTAAATAGAATTCAGTAGGAAGAATTACACTGAGCTGCTAAAAAATCAGTCAAAAATTTCTCAAGAAAAATTCCATATAAGGATATTTAAAGAGTGGCTGACCAGTGTTGTCAAAGATGACTATCTTCCACACTGAAAAAAGCTATATGAAAGAACAGACAAATAATTAAATTATCTCTTATTTCATATCCCTGGTAAAACTAATAAGAATATCATTTATAACCCCATAACCTATACCATTAACCAAGTATCCACAGAGTTAAAAAAAAAAAAAAGCCATATAACTGAATTATATTAAAAGAGGCAAAGAGGTTAATCCAATTTTACACTGAAACATTCCCTCAAGTACCCAAAGTAAACTTTAAATATGCAATCTAGTCTCTGGTGTCTGTTAATCCCTTGCAACTCTGATGAGTGTCTTGTTTATGTTAGCAAATAAAAAAAGAAAAAGATGTAATGCACGTCAAAGATTCTCTCAGTTTATTTTCCTTTCTGAAAAATCAATATCCTAAAGAAACTCAACTTGACTTTCATAAAAACTAACCATCTCTCATTAGTAAGTAATGAAGACAATGTGTGTTAGGTTTCATAGTTGCAGTAACTGGATTAGACACAAGTTCAAATAACCTAAAAGCTGGAAGATAACAACGGTTAAATAAATTAAGCTTTCTTTGAGATGTAAATCAGTGTTTGAGCCTAGTAACTAAATTTCTTAATTGAATATTAAGAACTATCACTCAAGCATGGGGGAAAACAGTGATGATTTTGTAATGGTTTTCTATTGAGATTATTTTTGTCTAGCATATGGACTGTTTCACATCACACTTCACAAGTTTTGGTACTCCTGACATCTTAATCTAAAGTAGATACTGTTTAAAATCCTATGATCACTAAAGTGCTCTAAAATATGAGCTATTTAAATATGTATTTCCTGGCAATTAATGCCTACCAGTGACAGTGACCAACTGTTTCATTACAGGATGGTTAATTGAAAGAAGCCATAACTGGAAGTGAACCATAAGAGAATTAACGTAGACTTCTTTCCCCTTGTAACCTTTCACGTTACCATAGAATAAACAGATTTAACACAGTAGTACTTTAATCTTCTTTAAAAGCATAATGATGGGAAATTTCTTATATAAAATATTGGATCCCAATACAGTTATTAATCAAATTCAACATCCAATTTAGGAGTTGCATGAAAGGTTGTCAAATTTACAGAGAAAAGGTCAAATTAGTTTACATAGTATGGGTAAATTATTTTCCCATCTGACTATGTGATTTTTTTTTTAATTTGGACATTATTTTTGAAGTCTAACAGAAAGCAGAGCATTGCATCACAAAGGGTAGAGGAAATTTAAAGTCACTAAGTTAATACTATGTCAGTTTTAATTAATGGCCTAACAAAAAGTTTTAAGCAGGTTACAATCACAACATATGTATACAAAGGATTATAACAATGAAACCAAAAAATACAACCTTGGGAAAATAAAAATAAAAAGAAAGCATCATGTTAAGCTGTGTGTTTAGGAAGTGAGGTTTCAGTGATTATTTTGTTTTACTTTCATTTTAACAACAATTATTTTAAAAGAAAATATGTTGTTATAAAAGTATTTTCATTAAGATATTTCTTCCTATGTAGAAATAGCTTTAATTTTTATTGATATTTTTCAAAGAGTTTAAAAACCATCTGTAAATTATGCTTTGTTTTCATGGTTGCTTCTACTGAAAAAAAAAACAAGTATTTAAAAAGTATAGTATAGTGGAGAAGACAATCCCTCATGTATACTGCCTTAATTTAGGAGTTTTAAGGTTCAAATCACAAATTAAATGGCTTCTAGAAACATATTTAATATACACAAGATTAATTTTGTATTTCATTTTACTTCTCCAAGTATGTTATCTTTTCTGTGGTAAACGTTGGCTTCTATTCAGTAAACAGTGCATTTGGCAAGAACTGAAGCATTTTCTCGGTTATATAAGTGGTGATTAATGATTCAGTGTGCAACAGCATCATGATTTTCACTAAATCCTTAGCTAAATATATATTTGTAGTCTATATTTTTCTTCTGAAAATTCATATATGTAAAATGAAAAGCAAGATCCATCTAAAAGCACATGCCATAAAGATAGAGAATGTTTTTAAAAATAAATATTCCAAAATTCCGAATCAACTATTTCCACAACTATCAATTCATAGAAAGTAAAATGTTGGGGGTTGGGGGGTTTTTTGATTTATTTTCTTACACTGTTATTGGTTTTTGAACAATACTTGATTTTTCCCCCTCAGGTGAAATCTGGGTAGTTCTCCTAATACCATAGCACTGTGACTATCACCACAGTCCCTTGTGTTCTTCCCTTCCAACTTGATCACACTATCTGACCCATCCTCACCACTGTGTGTCTCAGATCTATGGTCAACTTGCAAGTTTTGTCTTTTTCCTGACCTTTTGTTCTGGTTCCATATATTTGACATGTAAAACTAGCTGATATATATCTTTTTCATTCTAATGTACTTTACTTACCATAATCCCTTCCAGAGCCATCCATGTTGCTACAAATGACATGAGTTAATCTTTTTTTAAATCATTGAATGATATTCAATTGTGTATATACACCACATCTTCCTGAGCTATTCACCTGTCTTGGGACATTTAGGTTGTTTCCATATCTTGGCTATTGTAAGTAGTACTGCCATAAACATGGGGGTGCAGAGGAAAGTAGAGTATTATATTAATAGACTATAATGCAGGCAATGTCATTAATGTGCAAAAAAATATAGCCCTTCGTTTGATATAACCAATGTTAATACACATACACATAGAAGCGATAATTTTCTGTGACATGAATGCATCTGAGAATATACAGAAACATACAAATAATAACAATATAAATTATCATCTATTGCATGGTTATGAAGTACTCTACATTAAGCTGGATATATCAAATGTAGCTACAGGGGATTTTCTACGTCTCTGGGAACAAAAGTTATTATGCCCAACTTATAGATGAAGAAGAAACAGAGTCCAGAAGAGTTAAGGTGGAACAGAGATTTGAAATGCATCCTGCCAGATTTCAGGACCCAGAGAATTCTGATGCACTGTGAAACTACCTTCATATTGCTTGAAATGGTCTAGATTGGTTGTTGGACTGAATCATAGTTTGCAAACAGTTTTGTCATCATTATTGAAATGTTCATTTGTTCTGCTTTCCAACAAATCTGAAAAGAAGAATGTTATCCTACTAAAAGGAAATTGAATCCTCATTCACTTATGAATGAAACTTTGAATAAAACTGAAGTATGCAATATGGGTTGACTTAGAAGCATTTCCTCAAGAGGGATTTAAGGGAAAAAACAAATCTCTTGCACTGCCTTCAAATCCAGGGAAGGGCAGTTATAAAAACAACTAACGTGAACCTTCTTTCTATACTAAAACAGTTATTATGATAGCTGTAACTGTTATTATTTATTTATGCTTCTTTAACATTTGAAGAATTTGAACTTTAAAGAAAAAATAGATCAATATTAGAGTGATAAGACATTTCCAAATGACAAATATTTATTATAGATAGATAGACAGACAGACGTTAAATAGATAATGGGAAGGTAAATTTGATGTAGTGCTTTCATTGATGTTTACTTTGTTAATGAACTGCAGATACTTTTTATCTTTGGCAGTTAATAATTTTTCCTAGAAATTTAATTTTCGAATGAATATAATTTTAGTTTTTTCCTTGATCAGTCAAAAATAATCCGAATAGTGTGGAAAAATGGAAAAGATCAGATAAAAGATGGAACTTTGGTGGTAGGTGATAAAACTTCTTGATGGCTTTATGCATGGTGGATGGAAGTGAGCGTGCATGGATAGAAAGATCAATAAGCAGAAAAAAATCTTAAATAAAATAATATGCATATAATTATTTCTTTTTCATAATTATTAACTTTTAATTTTAATAACCTTCCATTTATAACCACACAACTGTCCTTCACTGTCATTCCTAAACAATACATATTAGGAAATTGTTTATTTTTTCCATAGTTTTTTCACTATTTAATCATTTGCTATAATATGTGGAGGGTTGTAACTTTTTTTTCCAAAAATTAAGCCAAGCATTTCTTTATGATTGCTTTACCCCTAAAAATATCTTGAGAAAACCTGTCCAAGTGAGTTGACTTAAATAAAATTATTCTTCTTAATTGCTAAATCATGTCATAGCATAGAATTACAATGCTTTATTTCCATGTGAAAGTAATTCAATGAGTTTCTTTTTATTTTAATTAATAACATTTAAAGTAACATCAACAGACCTCTGTTGGGGACACATAAAGGTTTTGATTTATCTATACAGATTTTCAGAAGTGGATTAGAGTCAAAGGATACGTGTGTGATATTTATACTCTGTATAGTCAGATAGCATTTCTAAAATCCTAAAAGGATCCATTCAACATGGACATTTTAAGTAGCAATGTACAATATACTGCATTAATAGGAAAGAAGGTATATTTGAAATTATGTCTTTTATTCCTTCTTTGATTTAAGCATATATTCGCCACACACCTAGATGGCAGGTAGAAAACCACTCTGTCACTTCACTTAGGGTCTCCATAAATAAACTCCCAAGTGTCTGCCACATATTCCCATCTACTATGCACAAATTCTCAATTATATCCCCTAATACAGTAATTGAGAATTATCTCCTTCCACATGATTGGTTGACTGATTAGTAGATTAATTGGTTGCTGATTGTTTGGTTTGTTGAATTTCAGTTTATCTCACACCCCCATTCAAGGAATCACTGTTATCATACCATTAGTACTGATAGAAACATAGCATGGTCCTCTGATATGTTGGGCAGAAAAAGATTTAAGAGCAAGGGCTGCAGGCATTTATCCACCTAACCACACTCACTGCAAATTGTGTGATTTAAAGAGTGTTTCTGCCCCAGACATCAGATGGCCTGATTTTTCTGTCTGCACTTGTCTACCATTATTTAGAAATCTGCACAAAATTTAACTGAGGCTTTCTGAAATAAAGTAACTTTAAAATAATTTTATAAATGCAGCCCAAACAAAAATATATAAATTAAAATATACATAGCAGATGTTACATAATGCCATAAAGGGAAGTAAAAGATAGCTGCAAACTGAGCGTTCAATAAAGAAATGTTATGGAATCAACAGACTTACATATTGCTTTGAGTCTGATTGTGTCATATAAAGCTATTTTGGATTTTATTTTTAACTGACATACAGCAGAAAATGCTTTATTAATTGAGGAAAGAAATCTTTGAATGGAATAGCATTGACTTTTAAATTATTGGCCTTATCTTGCTCTTTTATGTATGCTCAGAATAGTGACAGCATTTTCAACAATGTTCCAAAAGCCATTTAGCTTACCAAGTGGAATTATTGTGATACGGTACACTTAATGCATTTCTTCTTCATAGCATCTTATTTCATAAAAATCAATTGGATTTTATGCCTTGCATAGAAGGCCGTTCTTCCACAATGAAGTCAGAGTTATTATGGGTAAGCTGGCCAGATATTATCAAATGCACTAGAACCTTTCTATAGTATTTATTGTTGTGCAGAATGCAATGTAAGGCACTCCACCACACTACAATAAGTAGCAACTCTTTATTGGAACTCTTTATAGGAAACTATTAATATTACAAAGGTAGGCAAGGATGTTTTGAAGTTTTTCCAGACAGTGGATATATTGAAGGAACAAAGAAGCTGCCCTAATACAACTTTAAAATACTCCCAACATGATACCTAACCCGTGGTAGTCATTTAATGAATATTTGTTGAATAAATGAATGTCTCTAATGATGACACTAGGGTAAAACAAAGAGACTGAGGCAAAGGAGACAAGTTCCACTGATACAGGGAAGAAATACTGAATTTTTGTGCTGAGGAATCATTATCATGGGAGGAGAAGGATGCACTTCAAATTGGAGGAATAAACTTCCACACACTTCGGGAGCCTTTACTAGATGAGATTTTTGAATTAAAATTCCATTTGGTTTTTCTGAAAAGCTTGTTTCCTTCCTTTCTCAGGAGGCTTTATAACCTCCTGACCCTACATGGTTGTGGAGACCCACTCTGCAGACCTACCTGCTCACCCATGCAAGTGACTGGTAACCATCACACACTCTTGACCTTGTAATAAAAAATTACAACTAAATGCTCTTCAATTGAGCATCTTCTATTTTTAATGAGTCTTGACTTCAGGTTTTTTTGAGGTTTAGTCCTGCAATGTAAGTTCCAAAGGTCAAGTTTTAACTGAACTCAAATATATGCTATTCCCTCTAAATGCACAAGGAAGTGACTATAAAAGAAAATAAAAATAGATATATGTGATGAAAAAAATCTCCATAATGAATTTAAAATAGTAAAAACATTTTCACCCTGCTTTATGATATACATGATAATAAATGTATCTATTACAACTTTTTCACTTTTAATTTTCTTTCAGATTTTTCATTAAGGATTTATATTAATACATACATGGGATTATGATGTGCAAAATAGGACTTTTAAATAAATCGTGCTTATCAAGATAATGTTGATGTATAGCAATGCATACATACATAGGGGTACATTAAGTCACGGATGAATTTTAATTAATTTTTGTCAATGTCTTTTTATATTTGTAGATGCTTTACACATCTTTTTCTCTTTTGCTTATGACAAATGTACCAAGTATGCTCTATTGTCCTCATATATTGATTGACCCCCTTCTGACCTTCCTCACACTGTGGAAAAAGAGTGTGCCTTTAAGATTGTGTTCCAACCATTTACATTAAGCCCATGCTTTTTTTTTTTTTGCATTATTGTTTTAAAAGTCACCCATTCCATGTTTAATCCTCTATTTGAGCCATTCTGGTTCCATAGCTTTAGCTAGAATTTTTAATCTCACATGCAAAGTGCTTAATGTGGGAAATTATTGTTTTGTTGAAATTTTCAAATTGGTTTCTTTTTTTTTTTTTTTTTTTTTTTTTTTTTTTGAGACTAAGTCTTGCTATGTTGCCCAGGGTACCATGGACTCAAGCGATCCCCAGCCTCAGCCTCCCAGGTAGCTGGGATTACAGGCATGCGCCACCACACCTAGCTGTTTTTTTGAGACTAGATCTCACTATGCTGCCCTGGGCAGGTCTTGAACCCATGGACTCAAGGGATTCCTAGTTTTGGCCTCTGTTCCTAAACTGTGATTAAAAACCCGCACCACCACGCCCGGCCCTGTTTTGTTGAAATTTTTAGTTTTTATCTTCTATGTTCATTGTATTTCTTTGGTCATTCATTTGCTCTTTGGATTTTGTTATATATTTTTGAACAACTTTTCTGAATTTTATATCTCATTTACTTTCTTCTCTGCATTTCTTCCATCTCACTCATTTTTCTTTTTTATAGCAATGTATGATGGCTGCTGGGTGAGTAGTGGAGCAGGACCTGAAGGGGTCCAGCTGCTGATGGATGTACTGAGTGGAAGACCTGGCTTGTATTTGTGGATTGCTATATTCCTTCTCTATGTGTCTCTGCACTCCTGGTGCCCTGGGTACTCTTCAAAAGGTCAGCACCAGTCCTGACAAGTGGGGGAGGGGAATCACACCCTTAACACTATCTTTATTCTTTTCATTACGGACAGGTCTGACCTATGTAAAATAACCCAGCTCCTTCGCACATGTTGCCCGTCAGTCATAGCCTGTTTCTCCACATCACTCAGCTCACTTCTCCTCACGGCACCTCCTTGAGCAGCAGGACTGAATTCAACGCTGTAACTTCCTGCCCCAATTGCTCACATTTCTCTATACCTGTTAGGAGTCACGTGTGGAATGAAGAAGAAAATGAGATCGAAGAGATTGATAGTGATCTGTGAGGCTAGCCCACAGAACGGGGATCCTGGGAAGCATGTCCAGGTAAAACTTTAATGAAGTTGTGAAGTTCCTTATATACCCCAGGAAGGAAATGTTACAAAGATGCAATGAGGAAGTAGCAAAGCATAGGTGACATACAGCAGGAAGGATGTGGGGATGCGCAATAAATAGCAGGAGAATTTACCTTTGGGGGCAACAGTCATTACTAATAGGTCATATGTCTCTTGGGACATTCCAAAGAGGTTAGGAAACTGAGTTATAGGTGAGAGATGTGCTGTTGCCCACCCTCTAGTGTGCCAGAGGGGGCTAGGAAGATAGGAGGTGTTCCTCTTATCTGAAGTTCCATCTCTCTACCTGCTTCCACATTCCATATATACCCACTTTTTGTCCAATAAAGCATGATACCTTTGTCTGTATTGGTTTCTTATGTTCAGGAACCTTCCAGCCTCACCCCAAGCTATGGACTTTCTCAGTGCAATATTTCTATGTTTTAACTGTTATATGGATTTTGGGGATCAAAAATAAGGATGCTCTTCTGACACCATAGTATTTTTGATCATTCAACCTGGTGCTTCTTGGTACAGTGTTTTTCCCTTTTTTCTCCTCACCTTGCTTCCTCCTAATTTCTTTTCTCTTTAAGGTATACAATATAACTACTTCAAATGAAGTGTAACTACTTCAGATGCCATACTATTTTCATAACAATGCATTAATACATGACTATAACTTACACATAAATGGGAGGGTTGTGTTTTTTTTTTTAAGTGGGAGATGTTATACATAGTTTTTTTTTTTTTATATATTTTTTCCTTTGATAAACACCTCATGAAGTCATTTTAAATCAATCTGCAGTCTGTGTCATTCTGATCATCACATATAAGAGTCTAGAACCTTGTTATACTTTAGTTTATTCCACCATGTTTTTCAGTTTCCAGTGCTTTTTTGAGATGATGTGCTAAAAATTAAATATATTGCCTTCTTCCTACATTTGTATATATTACTCTCTGTGTGGTGTTTGAAGTATTGAGATTGTAGAATTAAATGAAGATAGATAAGTAGGTAAATGATAGGTGATACAGAGAGAGAGAGATAGACAATAGATGATAGACAGAGTTGAGTAATATTTTAATTGCCATCTAAAGGAGCTAAAACATTTCACATTCCTATTATTATAGCTGTTATTTCTATCACCGTACCAAAGGTGATTGCACATTTTGCCCCCTTTATTAAGTAGTGAATATAAAGCTCTACTTCATTATCAGATTTGCTTGAATACTAGTGAGATCACAAATTATAATTTTATATGATTGCAGATTATTGGTTTGATTGTCTATATAATGCTATTTTGCATGGATATCCTCTTGTAATTTAAAAATATAATTTCTTAGTAAATTTTCAAGAAATCCATAAAGGTTGCAATATTAAGTAATTATCTTCTACAATCAAGTACTTTTCAACTACATTATTTATCTATTTCTTGTCTATCATGCCTCTATATAATTTTATATTATCAACAATATCTATTTTAATTTCATCATTTCTTGTATTAATAGGTTCCTTACTTTTCCTATATATTCAAACTGAAATAAGTTTCCTAGATGTTTTTATGTTTTTATTGTTTGGTTTGTTTTTTTAATTAAATAATTTTATATGTAAATTTCACATATTTGTGATCTCCAGGGTTCACCCCCCACCCTCCCTGACTGTTCCCACCCTGTCCTGACCCCCCGCCCCCAAGTTGTGTACTTTAATTTGGTTGTTGGCTTGTTTTAACTTTTCTTCATGACTTTTTGTTTATCTTTCCTATGTCCCATATAATAGTGAAAACATTTGGTTTTTTTTCTTTTTGACTTGTTTCTGCTAATATGATTTCTTCTAAGTCCATCCATGTTATCATAAAATCATCTAATTTGTCATTTTTAATGGATGAGTAATATTCCATTGTGTATATATACCATATCTTTTTCATCTAGTCATCTGATTTGGGACATTTCGGTTGCTTCCATGCCCTTGCAATTATAAATTGTGCTGCAATAAACATCTGAGCACAGGTGTCCCTTTGCAAAAGCATTGAGGTCTCCTTTAGGTAGGTATTGTTTCATTCTTTACATTTCAGTTTTCCCAGATCAAATTTAGTTTTTAGGTGCAGTAATACAGAAGTACAAATTTATTTCATTGTCTTTCAGAGTGATGGCTAATTGAGCAAGTATCATGCTTTTTACCCTGAATTGATATGCCATTATTTCTATTCCTATATTAAATTTTATCTTTTCCTGGATTCACTATTCAGTTCAAGCTGTACTTATGTACACTTTTATCATTTGATATTGATTGTAGTTGAGATATTTTATGACATTACATTATTTTGAAGTGTAAGTTCCCTTTTATTATTTTCTTATAATTTTCTAGATTATCCTTATACATTTCTTCTTTCGTGTAAAGTTTTCTTTTTTGTAAATATATTCTTTATGTCCTAAAATGCCCTTCATTATTTTCTACCTATAAATTTTATTCTTCTCATGTTAAGTCAGGTCCTAGGAATCTTATCATCTTTAGAGTGGAATTATCAAGATATTCATGTTATAACCCATTTCCTAAAGTTTGTTACAAAAACAGAGGAAAAGCTCATAATTTTACTTATCTTTTATTCAGTGTTTCACATATTATTATTAAATCTAGGGGGATTTATTTTGCCAGAGTTCTTTGAATGTATCAAGATTTACTTCTATTTTATCAATATTCTTAGCAGTTATTGTTTTATTACCTTAATGTTTTAAGTAGTACTTCTAAGACTCAACTGTATAATAAGAGAAAATGCAGATATTTTGTCTTTTTCTTGATTTAATTGCAGGAGGTTTTGCCCCTTAGAATATTGATTTTATTTTTAACAATTGATCTTTATTGTCATTACTTTATCACTGTTAAACTTTTACATTGCTGTTATCACTATTTGACAATGTAAAATTAGAATAGTTTCTAAAACTCCATCAGTCAGGTTTAAGCAAATTATATTCACCATTCACCTTTTATTTCTGCATTTATATTGTTCCTTAAGTTTGTTTATGAAATGGACTATATTCTGTCTCTGTATTTAAGCACTGTTGCAAACCTGGGATAAAATTTATAAATTTTATTTATAAATCAATTATTTAAAATAAAAAATGAATAAATCATTTTCCAACACCTAAAGAAAAAAACTATATTTATATAATCAAATGGCAAGTGAGAATTAAACTGTTAAAAGCTAGATAAGTTTCATCTTTGAAATCATTTGATCTTGCTGTGTTATTTCTTTGTGTTTCATATTGTTGAAGTAACATTAGTTCACAACACTGCACATGATTTAAAAACATACATTCACACTTTTCCAGATATTCACAACATACCTAGAACTAAAGCATCCATAATCTTCCACCACAGTCCAATGATACTGTCCCCTTCCTTTACTTGCTACCTTACATCCTTGCTACCTTACATTCCTTATGATAGCCTAAATTTAAGAGTCAGATTTATAGAGGGTTTTTTTTTTTTACTTAAATTTTATCTGTTCCTTTGGAGATTTTAATAAGTACATCTACGATCACGCCTATTCAAACATTTTTCTGATAAATGATTTATCTGAGTATTCCTTTCAAATTACTTTTATTAATCTATATTTTTATAAGATATTGTTCTCTCTGTTTTCAAAGGTTTGACAAAGAACTGTAATTTCTTTTATAAAACTTTTATCTTTCCTATTATTCTACTTCTTTCCAACAACTAATTTTATTTTTCCTCTTTTTCTTCATTAATTGTATAATTGAAACACTCCAATTGATCTCTCTTTAATTGTTTACAAAACAAGCCTTTTTGATGAATTTTATTGCAACCACAATTATTTTTGTAGTTTCATATTTCATACTCTTTCTCTGACCTTTTCTACTATGTTAAGAAGCACTTTGGTTCGTACGTATTACAAAAGGAGAAATGAATTACTTTTCCTGCCTATGCACTCTATGTCTACCTACAAACACTTCCACCAAATCACAAGATCAAATTTATAGAATAAATTCACTCTTGCATGACTATATCTATGTGTCTTTAACTCTGAAACATGCTATTTTGGCCAAATGTAAGATTTTGGGGTTATAATTCCTTGCTTTCAGTATTTCACACATTTTTCTAGTTTCTAGTGATGCATATTAGAAGTGTGTTGTGTGTATTATCTTTTCTTAGACAACATGTTTTGTGGGAAAGCTTAGAATTCTTTTTATTGAT
>PVHY01013273.1:0-41875 GCA_004024945.1 Uropsilus gracilis
GGGAGGGAGGGAGGGAGGGAGGAAGGAAGGAAGGAAGGAAGGAAGGAAGGAAGGAAGGAAGGAAGGAAGGAAGGAAGGAAGGAAGGAAGGAAGGAAGGAAGGAAGGGAAGGAAGGAAGGAAATGATTAAGGCTTTATTTTGGCTAATCAGATGTTTACATTTTTACTATATGAAATGTTAATTTGTTGTAAACTTTGTTGTAAAATACGAATATAATTTAGCTTGTTGGATTATTTACCATTTATCAAATGTCTTTGAAGAACATGATGAGAATAAGTCACCAGATCCTTGACTATATTCCTGTTACAATCCTACCATAATGCTGCGATCTTACCTATATTGCTTATATTTTACATAATGCACATATATGTAATTTTCATTCTTAATATTGCCTCAGTGTACTCTCCTAGGAGGGAAAAAGCACTTTATAGAGTAACCTATAGAATGATCATTCATGACCAAACAATAAAATACTACCAGAAAGTCAATTTAAAGGGGCCTTTTGACACTTACCTGTAGATCAATTCTCAAACAGAATTATTTATAATCACAGCACTGAGAGCTACAATCCTAGTGTATGGCTGGAATACACACCTGGTCTACGCGGGGTAGGAGGAGGTGGCCGTGAAGGTCTTGGAGGCCTAGAAGGCTTAAAACCGCCATTGGAAAGTGATGGAGAATTATTCCCATTGACCCTCCTATTTTCACCAGACCCTGCATCCTCAGGGTCATCTGACCCATTTGTGTTCACTCTGGGTAAGAAGGGGGAGGAAAGGGAAAAAGAATGCTTTCTGAATTAAACAACAACAATAACACATACACACAAACCCAAAACCAACCAACCAAACCAAAAACAGCAGGAAGATGCTAAGAAGAAGCTTGAGAAATGCTTCCCTTTTACTGGCCTATCTTATGAAATAAATAAACAGCCTTTGGATAGTCTTCTATATAACCCTCAGAGTTTATCCAGGAAGAGTAAGGGGTTGTCCAAGGGTGCAAGAAACACCTCAGATCATTCAAAACTTTTAGGGCAAGCTTGAATGCTTCACAGCAGGAGAAAAAGTACATTTATCTCTTGGGATCAGGATGCTCTAACCCATGCTCATCCCACCAAATGGTATACAAAATGCATAAATACAGCACATATAGCCATAAGACCTTCCCCCCCCCAAAAGGACCTATCACTTCCCTTAAAGCAATGCTATCAACTGAAAGGAGAGAAAAGTGGAGGTAGGGACAGAGAGACACTAATAAGAAAGGTTAGCTTCAACATTACTATTACTGTCAGCAAAATAATTTGACTGTTTTTTCCAGGCGAATCGATCTGGTCATAAACTAGAAACAGAGCACTATTAATCAGTTGAGAGATGCTTCCTTTTAGGCTCTGATAGATAAGCAGCAAACTACTATGCAGTATTAACTGGACCTCCTGAAACTTCTTATTAAGCCTGAATAAAACTTTAAGAGATTCAAGAAATCAAAATAGAAAGGCAACATTCTCTATTTCAAACTATGTCCCCAGGAATACTTTACGGCCTTTCTACTCAAAGTATGGACCAGAAAAAAGGACAACACATAGAAGTTTGTTAGAAATACCCAATTCTGGAATCGCTGTCTAACCTATAGACACTATATAATTAACATTTTAACAAGATCTCCAGATTATCTGTGTAAATAGCACTAGTTTGGGGGTTTCTCAAATGCTTGGTCCAAATAAAGGCAATAGATCAAAAAGCTGGCAGATGAGTCATGGTCTCCTAGAGTAAGAAATGAATGCCAGTAGAATCAATCCTGCCAATACCTCACTTCCCCTATGTGCTAAGGTTCCAAACATTTTGAATTGTATACCCCTTTCAGACTCTAAGTATTGCCGCCCCCTCACCCTCCATCAATTTACTCATTCTGAAAGTTTCTTCAAGTTTTGTAAAAGACAAAAACTGGTAGAATGGACCAAAAGTGGGAAATCAAAGTCTATCTCTGACAAGATGTGTAAGAGGGTGAAGTTATCTAATCACTCTGTACTCCAAACGTCTATTATCTGGAGCAAATGATTCCTAAAATCTTTCTCAGCAAGAAAATTCATCCAGAATTTGTCAGATACACATGAGAGGAAAAACATCAGTGGCATGAGGTAAAACTGCTATGTCAAACAAAAGCATAGTAGAAACTGAATTTGTTCCAAAAATGTTATCTGTATTGTTGAGCATTAAAATCTTGACACTTTTAACATCCATGCTGCCCAACCTTCTAATATCTCAGTTTGTTTCTCAACATAGTTTTCATCTGACAACATGGATAGTATAAGAACTCATTAAATTTCCTTGATATTTGAAATTGTTCCTCTTCCTAGATTTTAAAATCTCAAGTCCCTCTATCTACAATCTTTCCTCCTATGGATCTTTAATTCTGTCTCAAGATTT
This sequence comes from Uropsilus gracilis, assembly GCA_004024945.1. Classification (NCBI taxonomy): domain Eukaryota; kingdom Metazoa; phylum Chordata; class Mammalia; order Eulipotyphla; family Talpidae; genus Uropsilus; species Uropsilus gracilis. Next base: position 2,421 of record PVHY01013273.1, read on the forward strand.
TTAACCCCCTCCATCATCAGTTCAACAATTCCTCTGAAGTCTTACTTAGGCTTTATAATGGGATACTTTCCTTAATATAAAGGTTAATTCCTTCAATATTTACCAAAACACCTCATTACCAAGCAATCTTTTCACTACAGGTAATCTTTCACTTACTTTTCCTATTAGTATTCTCTAGGGGTAAACAAGTAATGCTGGAGAATGTTCCACTTAAGAAATCAGATAGATTTCAGTAGGACAAATTAACTAGGTTAAGAGCCAAATTAAAGGGCAGACTGTTCCACTAAAGGTCCTGATAAAGTTTGTAATTTGCCCAGTAAGGAAAAGTTCTGAAGTTCCCATTGTCACTGAGTCCTAAGATCAGTAGTGCCCCCCACCCCCTACTGTTAGCATATGTGCTGCTGAAATGAACACTTAAAAGACATTATAGTTCAAGTCTCCTGGGAACCAAGAAATTAGGAAAGACAGATGACTATGACAACCTATATCACAGGTTCATTGGGACTGGTGTACTGGTGTTAAAAATGAAATTAAAAATACTAATTTGGCTGAGCACAATGGCGCATGCCTGTAAGCTTCAGCCTATGAAGCAGTTGGGGCTAGGGATCACAGTTTGCGTCCCGCTTGGGGCAACATAGTGAAACCTAGTCCCCAAAAAAATAGCTGGGCATGGTGGCACACGCCTGTAATCCCAGCTACCTGGGATGCTGAGGCTGAGGACTGCTTGAGTCTGTGGTACCCTGGGCAACGTGAGCCTGCAGTTCCACGGGCAAAAACTGCAAGACCTAGTCTCAAAAAAAAAAAAAAAAACACCCTAATTTGGCAGGGTATCGAACTTTTACGAAGTCCTACATAGTTGTACAGACCCTCCCCCCAAAAAGGGAGGGGGGAATTAAAATTGTGTGTCTATATCTTTTTATTCTGGAAGATTTTAGTTTTCTAAAGTAGTTTATCATTTTAGAGAGACAAAGACAACAGAAGTTACAATTCACAATATTCAACAATTTCAATTGGGTTATCCACACTGTTCCTTTAAATGATGATGCCTGATATTCTGAATTTTCTTCATTACCTTAAAATTTCTGTGTCACTGATGACCCTTCACTGTCCATTTCCCATCTGGGTAAGGATGAGTCTTCTTCAAGGCTAATCTGTCTAACCTTGATTTTGCCTATGTTCTACAGTCTAAGACTTTCTACCATCATTGAACACCTTTCTTGTATCTTCATCTTCTAGGCTATCCCTCTCAGTTCACAAATACAATCAACTCCTCAACCTAAAACATGTCTTCAAAGGTAAGTGATTTAAAGTTATTCAATTCTCATTCTCTCTTACTTCATTATATTTTTTGCATTTATAAGATGGTTTTCACTACATTTTAAGAGGGTTTCAAAGTGAAAAAGTATAGTGACTTTTGATTATGAACTAATAATTACTTCTAATCCCACATTCCAGAGATTGTTATCATTAAGATACGGAAGTATCTCTTATCAGTTCTTTTCCATTGGCTATAACAGTAATCATATATGTGATATACAATGCTTCATACCCCAGGTGAGCTTATTTGCGATTACTCACTATATATTAGGCATTTCCTCCAAATAATTCAAAAACATTTCTAGTAACTGTAGAATACTTTATAACTTGCACAGATAATTTACTTCCTATTTATTGTTGAGGTTTTATTTGGGGTTGGAGGTAGTCTTTTCCATTTGCTTTTAAATAGACTATTAGACTACAATAGCTTGAGTAACAAATATTTTGAACACTTGACTTGTTAAAAAAAAAAAGCAATTTTATTTATTTATTTTGAAATTAGGTCTCGCTACCTTTTGCCTCTGATCTTTTTTTTTTTTTTTTTTGCGACTAAGTCTTGCTATTTTTGCCCGGAGAACCGCAGGTTCACGTTGTCGGGGGTACCACACTCAAGCAATCCCCAGCCTCAGCTTCCCAGGTAGCTGGGATTACAAGGGCGCACCACCAAGCCCAGCTATATTTTTTTTGGAACTAAGTCTTGCTATATGCCCCAGTGGGACTAGAACTGCGATCCCTAGCCATGGCTTCCTAGGCTGCCGCTTACAGTCATATGCACCACCATGTCCAGCCAAAAAAGGGGCAATTTTAAAAGTGCTTTAAAAATATTTATTGAAAATAGTAATTGATGTCCTCCTACCTAAATATGAAATGTTTACTTACCATGTAGTTTTAAATCTTTGCTGATTTAAATAATATATTAATAGTCAACATTTAATTTACATGTCATCTGAGTTTCTTCTTCCCATGAACTGTCTTTTGCAAACTTTGCTATGAATTATTTTCCTTAGGTTTGTAAGTTTCTTAAAACGATGCTAATCTATCATTTTTCATATTGGTCAAAATTTTTATCCTTTATTTTTAATTTTATATATATTTTAAAATATATTTTTATATTTCTGATTATTAAATTTATTGAGATAAGTTATCTATTCATATTTTCTTTTAAAGGTTTTATAGTTTTTTTCTCTTGGAAAAAAGAACACCTATTCATTGCCATTCTCATCAAGCAATAAATAGCATGGATATATAAAAATCTACATTAAAACCCTTTGCTGGAATGCTACACACTTTCTACACAATAGAAACCAAGGAGATCTGTTATTAATTTAGTCACAAAGTTCTCAAGATTTTTGCTCATACACATGAGTATTGTCCAACATGTCTTTTTGTAGCAACTGAGCCTTGTCACCACTGCTGAGGTTCACAAGTCTGTTATAACCTGTAGTCTTCCTGTCACTACTCTGGTTTTTCATTCCTGTTAATTAAATCTTTTTGCCACTCTCATAGCTATTGCTGCTGCTGTAACCACCATAACCACTTGGCTTCATGATATGGCAAAGTACTGGTCTCTACTACCATAGGGAATAGAGTTTCTGCCACCAAAAAGCCAAAATTTGGGATCCTTTCTTGGGTCCAAAATTTGAAGATTGACTGCTATAACTGCCAAAATTATTATAGCTTCTCCCACCTCCAAAATTGCTTCCTTTATTATCAAATTTATCATAGCCATTCCCACTGCCACCATATCCACTACCGCCATGGATCACCAAAGCCACCTTGACCACTAAAATTTCCTCCATGATCAAAGTTGTTATTTGCAACAAAACTACCTCTACAACCACCACCACCATTTCCAGAACCATTCTGACCTCTCTAGCTAGATGAAGCACAGATCATTTCTTGTTTATATATACTGACCCTTATTTCACACTGTAGTCATTCCACTATATGGTATTTCTAATGACAATCTTGTTTATAAAATCATGGTGATCAAAGCTTACAAAGTGCAAAGTCTCCCTGTCCCTGCCTCCATCAGTCATATATTTCAATCATTTCAGTTTTCCCACATTTCTCAAAATATCTTAGATGATGTTCTTTGGTCTCTTCTTAAATGTCACCAACAAAAAACCTGCCCACAGTTAAGTGGGCAGCGTTAGGTCTTTGAGAAGCTTCTCCTGACACAGTCCTTTTTGATTCCACTCTTCCATGCACCTTTTATGGCCTTCCATGGTGGCTTATGTGACAAACCCAAATATTCCTGAGTGCTTTGTGTTTGAATCTCTCACTAGTCTGTGAGCATTTCCCATTGCTCAAAATGGCTTCTCAGAGTCTGATCAATTACTTCAAAGCTTAAACCTCCAATGGAGAGCTTCTGTAGTGGTTCCTGCTCCATGGGAGACTCGCTTAGACTTGGGAGCAATGGAAGGGGGAGACTTGCCATGTACGCCATAGAAAAGCTAGAAAAGCTAGTTTCTTCCTTTTTTTTTTTTTTTAAATCAACCTGAAATCTATTCTGATCTTGATATTGGCTGAAGTTCTAACCTGATTTTTCTCCCTCACTTTTTTTTCCCCTGACTTGAACAGTCTGAGATCTCATTCTTTTCTTTAGTACTGGCAGAGTCAAATACCTCATCTTTTTCAAGAAAATTGCTTTTCTAATCTTGTGTTTATAAGATTTTAAAAGTGGAAAAAAAAAAAAAAAGCCGGGTGTGGTGGTGTGCACCTGTAATCCCAGCACTGGGAGGCCAAGGTCAGGAATCCCCTGAGTCCGCAGATTCGAGACTACCCTGGGCAACATAGCGAGACCTAGTCTCAAATTGCTGGGAGTGATGGCGTGTGCCTGTAATCCCAGCTACCTGGGAGGCTGAGGCTAGGAATCACCCAAGTCCATGGGTTCAGTACTACCCGGGGCAACATATCGAGACATACTCTCTTAAAAAAAGGTGAAAAAAAAAGCCTAATTATAAAGTAAAAATTACCTTCAATTCCACATTGTGGAGATTATTATCATTAAGAATGGGAGTATCTCTTGCCATTCTAACCTGCCTTTCTTCAGTTTGTCCTATTCCTCACAATTTACTAAGTATTAAATCCCTGTGGTTCTGTTCTTATCTTCCTTTTACTTATCCATGGGTTTTCCCCCTAGGGTTTCAAATTCCATAATTTCAAAGATTGTCTCTAAAAGTGAACCCCAAATCAAATTCCCACTCTTATTATTCCCATTCTCTGGTATCAAAAAAAAATTTTTTTTGAGACTAGGTCTTGCTATTTTTGCCCATGGAACCACAGCTCACATTGCCCGGGGTACCACAGACTCAAGCAATTCTCAGCCTCAGCTTCCCAGGTAGCTGGGATTATAGGCGCGCACCACTGCGCCCAGCTATTTTTTGGGACTAGGTCTCACTGTGTTGCTCTGAGCAGAACTCAAACCGCGATCCCTAGCCCCAGTCGCTTCATAGGCTGAAACTTACAGTCATGCCACTATGCACGGCTTTGGTATCAAATTATTAATGAAATGTAAGTGATCTAAATAAATTTCCAATTTTAAGGCTACTCTTCCTTCTATATTCTAGTTCTGGGGAGCAACACTGCTCTCTTCCCAGATTACTTTTTTTCTTCCCTTGTGCCTTTTAACAGAAACTAATACCTAAATCCCATTTATTTCACTTCCACATTCTACTTTTCCACCATAACTGCTCTAGTTAACTAGCATAACTGCCCTCACTATCTCCCAATGGATTACTATAACAACTTCCCATATAGGCCTTCCCACTTTCACTCATCACTATATAACACAAATTAAACACACTTTTTATGTGTGTTTATGAAACATAATTTTTCCTATAGAGTTTTTATCTATAGGAGGGACCTATATTGAGGGACCAATGTCAACCTCAAACATTTTGGGGGACATTACTTTTAATACAAAAAGATTCTATGAGCCATTATTTGCAAACCAAAATTCTCCATCTGACCTCAACCTATGTAACAGTAAAAATAACGTATTTTGATAAGGGCTAAACATTTACTTACATGAAAAAAAGAACAACATTCCATTTTAGATGGCAGGAAAATATGGTAATTGTAAGCTCAGATTCTGAAGGTAAGGCAGTCCCAGACTTAACTGTGCCACTTACACTATTAACTTAGACATTCCTTTCCCTTTCTTAGTCTCATTCTCATTACCTATAGAAATAGTATCTACCTACTTATTGCATATACATGTTTAGGGATTAATTGAAGTAACAGCAAACATGATCACTATAGTGCCTGACATGTAACAAAGATAATAAATATTAACTGATTCTACTATCAAATTCAAAAATCTGCCATTACTCCCTTTCAAACACTGTTTTTATTGAATACACTGAAGATGTAACAAACAAAACACTCTTTTTGAGAGCTGGGCGTGGTGGCGGCGCAACTGTAATTCCAGTGCTGGGAGGACGAGGCCAGGAATTGTTTGAGTCTTTGGGATTCGAGACTACCCCAGGCAATATAGGGAGACCCAGTCTCAAAAAAATAGCTGGGCATGGTGGCGCATGCCTGTAATCCCAGCTACATGGGAGGCTGAGGCTAGGGATCACTTGAGTCCACAGGTTCAGGACTACCCTGAGCAACATAGAGAGATGTCTCTTAAAAAAGCAAACAAACAAAAAACCACTCTTTTTCCTCACCTCCATAATTACCTATAATTCCTGTCTCTCTCCAACACCCTAAGACATGCATATCTAAACTATAATTGTGCTTTGTAGTTTTAGGTCAAAAGTTTTTTTCTGTGAAAGTTTTATACATTTTATTTTATAAATCAATTTACATTTTTAAAATCAATAATGTCTTAATTTCTAACAATAAAAATGATAAATTTAAAAAACAAGATTCAAACTAGTCCTATAGTAAAAGATGATGTATGAGGTTCAAAACTAATGCCATTTTGGCAAATTCTATAATCCTAGATTTTTTTTTTTTTTTTTTTTGAGACTAGGTCTCGCTATTTTTGCCTGTGCAATTGCAGGCTCTCATTGCCCAGGGTACCACAGACTCAAGCAATCCCCAACCTCAGCTTCCCAGGTAGCTGGGATTACAGGGGCGCGCCACCACACCCAGCTATTTTTTGGGAACTAAGTCTCACTACGGGCCCCAGGCGGGACTTGAACCGCAATCCCTAGCCCCGGCCGCTTCATAGACTGAAGCTTACAGGCACGAGCCACCGTGCCCGGCCTATAATCCTAGATGTTGAAGAACAGTCTTTGTTATATTCACTTTTCAGCCATAATAATTAATTGCAACCTAAGAACTACCTGCATGTCTAACCACAGGAAGTTCTCAAGGTATAGATCTAGCACCATTAGCATCACCAGGAACGCTACTGAGAAGTGCAAATCTCAGGCCTCACCCCTAGATCTACCGAATCAGGGACTAATGAGAAGACTCACAACCTGTTTGATTTAAGTCCTGCAGGTGATTCTAATCACTTTGAAGTTTGAGAAACATGGCTAGGTTGACACAGCACTGGTGGTTTTTACAGGTTCTTTAGTACGTAGTTATGAAGTTAAACTTGAAATGGATTTTTACAACCAAAAGGAAACCTGTATGTATACTATACAAAATTGTCAGTATGAACCCACTTCCACCATTATCTTTCAAAAGCAATTAGCTACTAATTATGTACTAGTGTGGCTTTGTTCCACAATCTTATAAATCTCTGCTTATCTAACCACATATACACATTAAACCTACAAAAAAGTTCAGATGTTTATAAAAAGGATAGAGAACCCCTGGATTTAATACAAGATGTTAATACAGTTAAGTTTACAAATAATACTACAAATCAAAGAAGGACAGTCAGTGAGTCACACTTAAAAACAAAATTTTGAAGACCAGGCACCAATCCATTTTGGTAGTTCATAAAAATAACAGAAGACAACATTAAGAAATATGAAACATCTAAACATGCCATGGAAGAAAGCATGATATGCTTAGTGCTTAAATTGGGACAAAAAAAGTAAGAAAACTTAAAGCTGTTTAGTAAACTTCCTAAGTTAACAGGGGATTGAGGAACAGGGGGGTCACAGAAAGGGCCCTTGTTCACTGAATATATGTTGCCCTACTTTTTCAGTCTTACAGTTATGAGGAAGACTGCAAATATAAGTAAAGGGGAAAAGCCAGACAAGGCCAAAACTTGTTATAGTAATATTTAAACCATATCTGATAATTTAAAAATGCTTTTTAAACCCATCATTTCAGAGGTATGATCTCTCTAGAGTAAAAGACAAAAGAATTTGTGATTAATACACAATTCAGAAAGAATAGTATGGAGATCTCCGAAATCTAGAAGACACTAGTCCTCAGCTAATTATAACAATGATTCACTTGGGAAGATATAAAGCACTGAATAAGTAAGTGGCATGAAGCTAGGCTTGAGCAATGCCTTGGCAAGAAATTCAGGGCTGTCTAGAGCTATTTCATAAAAGTGTAAGAAGGAAAAAGTAACAATAGAATGGTAAAATTAAATCTACCGGTATTTGAAATTCTGCCATATTTTCACTCACTAATGCAAAAATATGTGTTTAGTATTCAAATGAGAAGTTCACTGACCAAAGCAAGTTAAACTATTAAAACATTTCTATGGGGGAAATTTGGGGAATTCAAAATTAAATTCTATTAAAGATAAAACTAAAAAGAGGCATAGAAGGTACAAATTGTCTTCCAGTCTACAGAGATATTTACATGTAATTTAAAAGGCCTTTTCTATTGGTTTTCAATCACAGTGGAAAAAAAAAGTAACTGTTCTTGGGGCAAGAGTTACCACTTAATATTTTGTGAGATTACAATGATTCTTTATTGCAGAAATGACTGTGAAGATAGCTGCTTGGTAAAACCAGACAGTTATAGAAACTGATTATAGAAACTGATTTTTCTAAGGATCTTGATGAGTTGGCTTTCAAAAACTTTTTACTATGAAATTTTCCATACAGCACAAAAGTAGAATAGTACAATAAACTCCCATGTACCTAACAACTCAAATGTAACATCATCTTCTACTTGTTCCATCTGTCCTTCCCTGTAGCTCTACATTGTAACATGCCATTTTTCCTTTGTACTGTAATACTGCTTTTTTGGTTCTTCCTCCTCTATTCCTGTGGTTTATCTTCTATCAAACTGTCTACACAGTTTGGGAAAAACAAAGAATGCAACAGAATTTTAACATTCTGTTTGAAAAGATACTTGAATTGCTTAAGAGTAGGATCACCTCCTTTCCTAAATTTATCTCCTATTACCAGTTACCAAGATAACTAATAAAAACTTAAATGCTATAACACTTACTACAACTGAAGATATTCTTCAGCCCTAAGCCTGAAGGCAGAGAAAGAGCCATATATAAGTGCTGACGTAGGTTAAGAGCAAACAGCTATTATAAATTTCAGCCTTTTCTAATGAAGGCCTACAAGCTATAGCTAGTGAAGTAATCTTTACATTTAGTCAAACTATGCATCCTAGCCTCCTAAAAAATAGGTTAAACAGTGCTCGCTTCGGCAGCACATATACTAAAATTGGAACGATACAGAAAAGATTAGCATGGCCCCTGAGCAAGGATGATACACAAATTTGTTGATGCATTCCATATTTTTCTGGATGAAAAAGATGTGGTACATATACACAATGGAATATTACTCGCCAGTTAAAAATGACAAATTAGACAATTTTATAACATGGATGGACTTAGAAGAATTCATATTAGCAGAAACAAGTAAAAAAGAAAAAAACAGAAACCAAATAGTTTCACTACTATATAGGACATGGGAAAGATAAGCAAAAATCCACGAAGAAAAGTCAAAACAAGCCAACAACCAAATTGAAGTACACAACCTGGGGGTGGGGTGGGGGGTGGGACAGAGTGGGAACAGTCAGGGAGGGTGGTGAACTCCAGAGATCACAGAGATGTGAAATTTATATATAAATAAATTATTTTTAAAAATAATAAGTTAAACAATCCAGTGATGACGCTGGGATTCTGGACTCTATGTTGGAAAAGTGCCAATATAGTGACTGTCTATGATCTGGTTGTCTTTAAGTCCAGAATACTGCCATCAGGTCAGCTATGAATCATAAATCTTTGATATGTCTTTTTTTTTTTCCTGAAACTCAAGTTATCCTTGTATCAATCTGAACTTAGTTTTTACTAAAATGACTCTACTCATTCTCAGAAAGAATGGAATCCTTTCTGAATTCCATGGTAAGCAGTAAATGAGCTCTTACCTCGTTTCATCTTTGGGTCTGGAGCCATCATCATTCTGTGAAGCACCTTTAACATTAACAAAATTTAGACATAAAATGAGTTTCAGAGAATTTTTTCAATACTTCCCTAAATGTATCATATAAACAAATCTCTCTGGTAAAGAACATATAACTTAAATTCCTACTGACATTCAAAAAGAAAATGTGATGTTCATATGATTGAAACAAAACAATTACCAAAATTTTGTGTAAATGCTTTTCATTACTTTTGAGATATTAATTAGTCAAGGATATTACTCAAGAGATATTTCTGCCCTTTTTGCAATAATTTTGCTAGGCCAGGTGTGTTGGCATGCACCTGTAGTTCAAGTGCTGGGAGGCAAGAGGCTTGAGTCCATGGGATTGGGACTACCCCAGGCAACATAGTGAGACATAGTCTCAAAAAGAAAAAAAAAAAGTTTTTTGCTTGATGCTAATTCTGATCTAGGAAATTTAACCACCTTTTATATTCCAAACACCTCACAAAAAGAGTGCTGATCACCAGTCAACTGATAAAAAGATTCTGAAAACAGAAAACCCAGTAGCATCCCTCTTTTGCAGACTCAGGTGAAAATTTCATGAATAGAAAACAGGTACCAAAGTGGCCAAAATAAACACTACAACATTCATTTTCTTCAAGGGAAACATCTTTAGGATTCAGTGAGGGATCTATGTACTATAAAAATGCCAGAGAAAGGCCATTAGAGGTAGGCATACTGACGATACTTGCAAAAATAGTAAACAAAGAAAAACTATGAAGTGTTTCTCCCAGAACTCCAGTTTAACAGTGTAAGTCCACTGAACAAACAATTGTCCCTGAATACATAGTTTTAAACAATGAAATTATAATGAGTTCATTAAAATGATGCTGAGCTACTATTATAGTCTATAATCCTCAGAAGGTTGGTGAGTTTCTCATTTAATCTAAACAATAGTACAGGTAAATACAAATAAAATATATTCTATCTATGCAGTGGAAAACTGTTCAGTGATAAAAAGGAACAAATTATTGAAACATACATGTCATAGATGAAACTAAATAACATTATGTGAAGTGAAAGAAGACTAACACAAAAGAACACATATTGTATGATTCCATTTCTATGAAATGTACAGAAAAAAACAAAATTTTAGAGACAGGAAATCAATTAGTAGTTGTATGGAGCTGTAGGTGAGACTATGCTTTCCTGTAAATCAGCAACAGGGACCTTACTGGGGGTAACAGATGAAAATGTTTTAACCTTGATTTGCAGTTACTTGATTATGTTACTTCTAAGTCATTAAACTGTATATATTTGAAAGAGCTGAATTTTATGAAATATAGGCTTCACCTCAATAAAGCTGTGTGAAATATATGATGGTACAATGAAATATTTAGGCTGAAAAGGTACATTTCCCTTTTATTAAAAAAAAAACTATTTTTATATGAAATAGATTACCTAAAATCACTGGTTGAGTGATTTCATTTATATGAAACAAGAAAACCAACCCAAAAAATTCACCAGACTAAATACGTATTTTTTCAAGAGCCAAAAACAATAGTTGGAATGATCTGTTTAAATCTACCAATAGCGGGGCTGGGCACGGTGGCTCGTGCCTGTAAGCTTCAGCCTATGAAGCGGCCAGGGCTAGGGATCACGGTTCCAGTCCTGCCTGGGGCCATGGTGAGACCTAGTTCCAAAAAAATAGCTGGGCGTGGTGGTGCGCACCTGTAATCCCAGCTACCTGGGAAGCTGAGGCTGGGGAATGCTTGCATCTGTGGTACCCCGGGCAACGAGAGTCTGCGGTTCCACAGGCAAAAATAGCGAGACCTAGTCTCAAAATAAATAAATAAATAAATAAATCTACCAATAGCCAATACTTTCTTAGGCAAGCAAGTCTGCTATATATCCCATCTTCATCATGTACAAATTGATTGTCTTGTGCTTTTTATCACATGGATAAAAAGAGGGAAATAATGATATCTACTTCACAGAACAGCTGTGACAAGCAAATAAACATTTATAACAGTGCCCAGCAGATAAAAGAACTCCATTATTAGTTATTGTTTAATAGTATGATTGGCCAAGAAAAGAAAGGCAGTGTTTATAGTTTACTTTGTTTTGAGAGTAGGTCTCACTATTTTGCCCGGGGAACCGCAGGCTCACATTGCCCAGGGTACCACGACTCAAGCGATCCCCAGCTTCAGCTTCACAGGTTGCTGGGTTTATAGGCATGCGCCACCACACCCAGCTATTTTTTGAGACTAGGTCTTGCTATGTTGCCCTGGGCGGGTCTCGAACCTGTGGACTCAAGCAATTCCTAGTCTTGGCCTAGCTTTGTAGGCTGTGATTAACGGCACACGCCACCGTGACCGGCCTTATAGTTTACATCTTACAAATGTATTGCTCATTGAAAGTACTCTCAATCTAAATTTTCTGAAGAAAATGTACATGTTTGTCCCACAGGACACTCTGGAAGATCTATAAAGATCTCTTCTACTCAAGGTGCTATTCAAAAGGGTCCTACTGCCACAAAGCAGCTAGTTTTAGGATGAAGCAAAGTTAACACATTGCTCCTATTTCCTGGGTGCCTAGCAATCTCAAAAGCAAAACAAACAAGTTAACTGATAACAGAGTAAGAACAGGATGTCTAAGCAAATGTGAAAGGGCTACTATCAGCTCTGAGATGGATCAAAAATGATGTCTTTGGTTAACAGTAAAGAAAGAAGGCTGAATCAGAGATTGTCCTATTAGGCTGATGATCCTGGAAAGGAGTTAAAGTTTACAAGATATGTAGAATACCCTGACACTAGCAGAAGCAAAACAAATTTTCTACGGAGCAAAGAATCCCCAATGTAGGCTCTTAAAATTCCCACACCCTAAAACTAGTTTTAAGAGAAAAACTTGGGCAAAAAGGAGTAACAAACAGTCCTGGGAAACACAGCCACATGCAAAAAAAAAAAAAAAAAAAAAAAAAAAAAAAAAAAAAAAAAAAAAAAAAAAAAAAAAAAAAAAAAAAAAAAAAAAAAAAAAAAAAAAAAAAAAAAAAAAAAAAAAAAAAAAAAAAAAAAAAAAAAAAAAAAAGACACTAGATCCATACTTCATACACAAAAACTAAAGATTCTTAATGGATTAAAAACTTGGTTATAAGAACTAAAGCTATAAAACACTTTGAAGAAAACACTGGGGATACTCTACAGGATGTCAGGTGTAAAGATGCAACTCCAACAAGGGAAACAAAAGCAAAAATACACAAATAAGACTACATCAGCCGGGTACAGTGACTCGTGCCTGTAAGCTTCAGCCTATGAAGTGGCAGGGGCTAGGGATCGTGGTTTGAGTCCTGCCTGGGACCCATAGCGAGACCTAGCACCAAAAAAAAAAATAGCTGGGCATGCTGGTGTGCGCCTGTAATCCCAGCTACCTGGGAAGCTGAGGTTGGGGATTGCTTGAGTCCATGATACCCTGGGCAAAGAGAGCATGTGGTTCCACAGGCAAAAATAGCGAGACCCAGTCTCAAAAAAAAAAAAAAAAAAAAAGACTACATCAAACTAAAAAGCTGTTGTAACGCAAAAACATCCATTACAAAGATAAAATGGCAACCTAGATACTGAAAAGAATATTTATATGTCACTCATCTGACAGGGACTAGTTTCCAAGATCTATCTAGTTCTTAGACAACCCAACAACAAAATCCCACATAACCCGATCAAAAAAAGAAGCAAAAGATCTATTTTTCTAAATATGACATTGAGATGGCCTACAGTAAATTTGTTGAAAAACTGTTCAACATCACTTCATATAAGAGAAATATAAATCAAAACCACAGTGAGATATCACCTCATCCCTGTGAGAATAGCCCACCTTGAAAAGACTGAAAACAAATGAAATAAAGTGAAGACTGGAACAAACACAACTGGTGGTCACCTATGCTAAAAACTATCCCCAAACAAACTAAACTATATCTAGAATACATGCAAGAAAAAGTAAAGATCTTACAAAAAGATGTTCCTATTATAATCATGAATTTTAATGTAAAATAGATTTTTACTTCTTTTTATGAAAATTAATCTTTGACAAACTTCCAAGTGTTTAACAATCTACCACTATCACTTGTCCAAGTAAAAATAGATAAACGGGAAGTTCTTACAGGTATAAACAAATTGAACACATTCAATATGTTGAGTTAATTTCAATGGGAAGGTTTTAACAAACAATCTGCCTAATTAGCAAATAACAGACTTCCTCCAGAGGCTCCCAAGTAAAAGTAGATTAACTCTGTACTTCAGTGAAGGACATCATGGCAAATTACACAGTCACTTTCTAAACCAGAGAAGTAAAATAGTATCAAAGAAAATGTTACAACTAGCCTGTGTGGTGGTAAGCACCAATACCTGGAGGCTGAAGCTAGGGATCACTTGAGTTCCCTAGGGATCACTTGGGTTCGAGACAACACTGGGCAACAAAGGGGGTACCTAGTCTCTTAAAAGAAAAAAAAATGTTACAACTGATTCTCAGTTAGATATAAACTTGTTCCCAGATAGAGGGTGCAGGATGGGGGAACTGAGGTAAGGGTCTCTTATTCTTAAATAAAGGTTCAAGGACATGAAACATGAACTTTGTTTCACTTGAAAAGAATTTACCTATAAAGCTGTTTTGTGTTTTTTTAATAAGATTTAGTTACCTAAAAACTAAGCCAAAAACTCATTAAATCAAAAGAGATAATGCTGTTTCATCAGGTTAATATAATCTTTACTGTATTATCTAAATACATAGTAAAGTATTTGGTAACTTTTAATATCACTCATTTCTTAAAAATTAGCAAATAGAGAAGGGCAGACTTTTTTTTAACAAATTTCTAAACTCGTAAAATGTAAATCTGGGTCTTCTGGTGGCTTTCTTTGTCTATTTAATAATAAAAATAACATGAAAAAGCAGAGCTGAAAAATAAAATAAAAAATTAGCTAAGAATATTAAACTCATTAAAGAATATTAAAGTACTAAATATGAACAGCGACATCCTATTTTTCCACAAAAACTTCCCACTAAATATATATATATTTAGTAATATGAAGAAAAATGTGTAAAAATTGGTGACATTAGAAAAATAATAGAAAGCCGGGCATGGTGGTGTGTGCCTGTAAGTGACAGCCTATGGAGTCACGGCTAGGACTGGGGATCACGGTTCGAGTGCTGCCCAGGGCAACATAGTGAGACTTAAGTTCCAAAAAAAAATAGCTGGGTGTGGTGGTGTACACCTGTAATTCCAGCTACCTGGGAAGCTGAGGCTGGGGAATGCTTGAGTCTGTGGTACCACGGGCAATGTGAGCCTGCGGTTCCATGGGTGAAAATAGCAAGACTTAGTCTCAAAAAAAAAAAAAATTAACATAAAAGCAATCCCCTAGCCATCCTCTGTTCTTTTCCAATCAATGCCCAAAGGCTGTAAATATAATTTTAATGTTAAATTATATTTCATCCCTGGAATTACAATGTTGTGAAATTTATATATATATATAAATAAAAATAAGTATATTTAATTCCTGGCTTAGTTAAAAGTTACAAAATGGAACCGAAGAACAAAATGTGTGCCATTTTTATCATACATTTGTACAATAAACTGTTTGCTTATTATCACATTTGATTTGGTCTGAAGAATATTGGAAAGCAACACATTTGTATTTCAATTTTGACTATCATACTAGTCGGTATGATATTGGACATATGAACCCTCAGTGCCTCACTTTCTGTCTCTGCAAAATGAGGCATAAATGAGTATAAACGTAAGCAAATACACCATCATAGTAGTGGGCACTTGATAAGCTTTTAAAAAATAGCAACTAGCTATTTTGCCTGGAAACTCCAATACTAAAATCCACTGTAACTTCACAGTAAAACACCTCTTCACTTTTAAGAATCAGATTAAATTTTCTCTATTTTCTTACTTGAGCAGAAAACAGGTGACAGAGAAATATCCACTTGTATAGGAGATAAATAGCAAAGCCCTAAGTGTAAGTATGCAATTCAGAGTCTAATCTGAAATATGAAGAATAGCATGCTACTTTTGTTAATAAAACATTCTGCATTAGTAATAAATAGCTTCAACCTATAGGGAGAAAAAACTTAAAAAGCTGTGAAGTTAAACTAGATTAACAATGTGGTTTACTTGTTTATTATATTCTACAATTTCAATTAATAGAAACATATAAGAGTTCCTGTGACTACAGCAAATATCCATAATGGTGGAAAACTGAAATCATTTCCATTAAGATCAGAAACAAAACAAGGATGCCCACTCTCACCACTACTTTTCAATACAGTACTGGAAGTTCTAGTGAGGGCAATAAGGCAAGAGAAAAACAAAAAGGAACCCAAATAGGTTAAGAAGAAATGAAACTACACAGATGAGGATACTTTATAGAGAGAGAAAAACACCCCCCACCCCCCCCACCCCCCGCCAAAAAAAGAATTCCACAGAAAAACTAGTTGAAACAATCAGTTTAGTAAGTTAGCTGGTTATAAAATAACCAACACACAAAAACCAGTGGCCTGCTTATACGCAAAAACCAGGCTGCAGAAATGATTAAGAAAACCACTCCCTTTACAATTGCATCAAAAGAAAATTAAATATCTGGGAATAAACTTAAAAGATGTGAAAGAAAAGGAAACTTTAAAACAGTGTTAAACAGAAGACACAAAGAAATGGAAAGACATCTCCTGCTCATGGATTGGAAGAATTAACATTATCAAAATGGCTACCCTACCAAAAGCAATCTACAGATTCACTGCAATTCCAATAAAAATTTCAATGACATTCTTCAAAGAAATAGAACAAATGTTACTAAAATTCATATGAATAATAAAAAACCTTGAATAAACCAAAGTCCTCCTAAGAAGAGAGAGAACAGAGGGATTATACTCCCAGACGTCAAATTATACTACAAAGTCATAATAATTAAACAGTGTGGTACTAGAATGAAAACAGACACACTGACCAATGAAACAGAACTGAAAGCCCAGAAATAAAGTCACACAAGAATGGTCAACTAATCTACAACAAAGAAGCAATTGACATACACTGGAACAAGGACAGTCTCTTTAACAAATGGTGCTGGAAAAACTGGACTGCTACATGCAAAAGAATGAACCTAAACTATTCCCTCATACCATACACAAAATCAACTCAAAAATGAATAAAAGACCTGAACCTAAGACCTAAACCCATAAAATATATAGAAGGAAAAAGGCAAAACACTCCAGGACCTACACCATAAAAACATCTTTCAAGACACATATATACTTGTAAAGAAAATGGAGGAAAACATAAACAGCTGTGGCTATATCAAACTAAAAAGCTTCTGCACAGCAAAGGAAACTAACCAAAACAGACACATAACCAAATTGGGAAAAATTTCTGCACTCCATTCAACAGATATGGGTCTGATATCAAAGGTCCGCAAAGAACTCTTACAATTCAAGTAAAACAAAGCAAAAAGCCCAATCAAAAAATGGGCAGAAATCTTAAAAGACATTTTTCCAAATAGGAAATAAAAATGCTCAACATCACTTATAGTCAGGGAAATGTAAATCAAAACTAAAATGAGATACCACTTCACACCAGCAAGAATGGCCCATATTAAAAAAAACAGACAATAACAAGTGCTGATGAGGGTGTGCAGAAAAAGGAACACTCTTACACTACTGGTGGGGTGCAGACTGGCCCAGCTACTGTAGAAGCCTGTGTGGAGGACCTTTAAACTTCTGAAAATGGAATTACCATTTGACCCAGCAATTCAACTTTTGAGAATCTACCCAAAAGATACCAAAACACTAATTGAAAAGGAACCTGTACTCCTATGTTTACTGCCGCACTATTTACAATAGCCAGGATATGGGAAAACCCAAGTGCCCCAAAACAGATGAATAGTTCAGAAAGCTGTAGTATATTTACACAGTAAAATATTATCCAGCAATCAAAAAGGACAAACATGTCATTTGTGGCAACACGGATGGAGCTAGAAGGAATCATGCTAGCGGAAACAAGCCAGAAAGAAAAAGAGAAATATAAGTATATATGGAGTAGAGGGAAAACAAACAAAAGCACAAGAAAAAGTCAAAATTAAACTGACAACAGAACTAAAACACACAGCAAGGGAGGGAGAGGGAAGGAGGATGAAAACGAGAAAGGAGGAGAAGGGGAGATGAGAATAAGAAAACAAGGTGAAGGTTGTTCATGGGTGACATGGTGGTGGGACAACCCCACGACATACAATGATGTAAAATGTATACAGGTAATCAATAAAAATAAATGAATTAAAATTTAAAAAAAGTTCCTGTGACTAGTAGTCAATTAAAATGAACATGTCAACTTTGAAGTGATATGCTTAAGAAATTTCTATGTTCATTAATCCACCCAAAGAATCAATAAAATATACAAAAAGGACTGTCTTGAAGAGTCCAGTTTTAAAAAGTCATGAGTTAAAAAAGAAGGATTTTTTCAAGTTAGAAACTGAAGAACAACAGCATCTTAGAGCTCCAAAATGTTTTAATTTGTAGGGGAATAATGCAGTTTCTAAGTAAACAGAATGATTGTTAGTCAGATTAGTCAAGGGACCCATTAATCTGCTCTTTGTCTTGGGGGCTTCTAAAATCTTTGTTGGATTGAGGTAAAAATATGAACACTATGAAAGTGATGGAAATATCTAAGGAAATTCATTAAATAGTTAACTAGGCAGTCAATAACAGGGCTGGGCACGGTGGGTCGTGCCTGTAAGCTTCAGCCTATTGAGAGGCTGGGGCTAGGGATCGCGGTTCGAGTCCTGCTTGGGACAAGGTAGCAAGACCTAGTCCCCAAAAATAGCTGGGCGTGGTGGTGCACTCCTGTAATCCCAGCTACCTGGGAAGCTGAGGCTGGGGATTGCTTGAGTCTGTGGTACCATGAGCAACAGGAGCCTGCGGTGGAATACCACAGGCAAAAATAGCGAGACCTAGTCTCAAAAAAAAAAAAAAAAAAAAAAGCCCGTATTTATTCCCTTTACCACTAGTAAAACATGAATTGTAATTGTAATGAATTCTCACACACACAAGAATTGGTTTGTCATTAATACAACACAAAGTCACTTCTGTAAGTAGCTTACAATACTAGGAAGAGTTTCAAATCAAATTTAAATTCAACCAGACAATGGTACATATAATAAACTACAACTGCCGTTGGCAATGAAGGAGGTGTGGTATTGCATATACCACA
Source organism: Uropsilus gracilis (assembly GCA_004024945.1). Taxonomy (NCBI): domain Eukaryota; kingdom Metazoa; phylum Chordata; class Mammalia; order Eulipotyphla; family Talpidae; genus Uropsilus; species Uropsilus gracilis. Next base: position 21,240 of record PVHY01013273.1, read on the forward strand.
TTAACTACCATCATTGGCTAAGAGAATACTTCATAAATTAAGTCATAAGGTTAACTGGCTAACTCTTCAACTTATAAAAATATGTTTCAGTATAGAATGATGCATTAAAGAGAAAATATTTTAAATGGTCAATGTGTCTATTTTACAAAAAAGAAAATTTCTTTAATGTGAAAAAACAGCAATAATGACATACAAATACAGTTACAAATATAAGAAGAATCATTAAAGATACTATACAAAAAGTGATTGCTTACTTTCTGAACATGTAGTTTCACCATTAGTAACAACTTCAGATTCTAATTGCAATCCATCAAGACAAACTGACAAGTCTCCTATTGTTTCTGTTGGTTCTTTGTCGCCTACAAGTTGTAAAGTCACAACTACTTCCTCAACTGGAAGAGAATAAAATCACAACAAAATGGTCACGTTTTAAAGTCACCTTTAAAAACCTGTCAAAAGATTTACATTTACGTGTATAGAAAGTGATTTAAGATACCTCATCCAAGGTTTCAGACCTTATAACAAGACATTTCAAAATAAAATAAAATTTACTAATGCTTAAAACCATAACATAAAATACTGAATATCTTAAATCATCTCTTATTCATTCCATCTTCGTATAAAATAAGCCATCAGGAGAAAAAGATTATTCAGCAATATCTATACTAATTACACTGAACAAAAACATGTATCTTAAGAATGAACTGTAGTTCATAAATTTTAAATAATAAAATGATGTTTTAGATAGGCATGGGGTAGAAAAATATATTTTAAAATTATCATGTATTTAAAAAAGTACATTTCAAGTTTTTGTATAACTACATTATACATTTATCCCCAAAGATGGAGAACTGAAAGATGAATCAACAAACCATTACTTCTCTACTAATTCACAAGCACCAACCTTTCTTCTTGTTAATTATCCTTTGCCAAAACGATAAAGAAACTGGGTGCTTTGGTCACTTCACTGGGTTCCATATATCTCTAGTACCCCAATGTACATGAAACTAAATTTGTTTTTCTCTTACTAATTTGTCTTGAGTTAATTGAACTATTAGATCAGTCAAAAAACCTTGAAAGGGAAAAAGGGAAATTTTTCTCCCTTACAATAAACATATCACTAAAATACCATAACCATCTATAAAATGAGGAAATAAAAAAATTAGCATTTGAAAAGAAAATCAGTCAAGTAACCACACTTGTCTTTCTGAAGTGGGATTGTGTCTTTCCATACTTGAGTATTTAAGACTTAAAGAAATTTCTAAACTTAATATTAAAAAACATTAGATGCAAAATGAATGCTCAAAGGGACTTAACTAAAAGTTTTACAGTTATGACTCTTCTCACTGCTAGTATTTTAGCTATGTAAACTTAAAAAGGAGTGAACATAAGTCATTTTGCATTTTTACCATAAGAATTTCTTGTAGCGAAAAACAGCTGAACACAATTTCTATGACTTTTACATACATACGTTTCATACTGTTTGACTTTAATGTTTCATAGATGTCTAATGCAGCAGTTCCCAACAAAACATCAGATTTCAGTGTCTGGTGACTCCACACACGAAAATGTAATTTACTCATAGGAGTGACAATACTAAAAGTGAAAAAAGATTGAAAAAAATTATTTGAAGTGTCAAATGGGGTCCTAAGTATACTACAATGAAGTTTTAATGTTTAATGTCATCTCACCGAACCCCTTTGTAGTTTTCTGTATAATCAATATTGCCTATATTCTGGAAACCTTGTCTGAATGTTCTATACCTACTCGGTCATTTTCATTTGTGGCTAAACTCAGGGGCAACTTCATGTATGTATCTTCAGTTGAAAGTATGCTTATGTTACAAACTGTTTTAAACAATTGTATTATTTCTGTAGTATAAAAAGGTGAATTTACAAATTAAATTCTTATTTTATATGTCAGAATCTTGAGCTAGATATTTCATCTAATCTTCACAAAACAGATGAGATGTAAATCACCAGCCCCATCTTCAGATACAGAAATTGATATTCAGAAAGGTGAAGTGAATTGCCCAATATCAGACAGTCAGATGACAAACAATGTGAAGAGCCATATTAAAATTTATATTTAAAAGTTCTTTATCAGTTACATATCAATTTGAAAATTATATTAAATATCTCACGTTTCATAATGCTAGAGGCAAAGTATCCTGGATAACTGTCAAATATAGATGCATATCTTGCTAAATGCCAATAAAAAATGCTATCTGTAATGGTAATTTCTAAATCAAGGAACAGGAAATTTGAATGTGCGATAAATATAAAATTATTTGCACCAATAATTAGAAAAGTAGGAATACTCTTTCATAGTACTATGATTCGATATGGAGACAAATTCTAGAAATGGCTGAAATTCTCTATACCACATGTTCTAAAATATGACCAAATTTTGGAGAACACATAAATACTTCCCTCTTTAGAAGTCTAGCTGTGCCTACCACTCCCATAATCATATTTACACCAATATTTTAAGAATGATAGGCAGTTCAAACAAATTAAGATATTTGACCTCAACACTGCTTTTGGGGGAGGAGCCACAATATATTCATTCTTTTCAAAATTCTCAGGTATAACTTTCAGGAAAGCATATAGTATACAATTACATTTAAAAAAAATTTGTTATCTGGGAAGTCATAATGGGGATGGAATAAAAGAGCTGGTAAACTTAATTTTACTTTTTTGAAAGGATAAAGTATACTGTGAAAGAAGATCCGGTCTAAATTATTTTGATTAAATTCTAAAGCAAAGTCTGGAAAGTCTGGAAGTCTGGAAGTCTGCTATTTAACAATGGAAGTCTTGTTAAAAATCTGCTACAAATTAAAAATTCAGTAGAAGAACTTGAGGCATGTGCTCCACCAATTATCTGGGTTCAACAATAGCACCACCATTTGGGGCTGCAAGAAATTCTTTTTTTCTTAACTCTTAAACCACTCAGAGTTCATGTCTTTATCAACTTAAGTGCTTCAAAGTACATGTATACTGAGCACAGATAGCAGTTGGTAAAGTAGGTAGCATCAGTCTATTAATTTATTTAACAACAGTCAGGAATGTTGTTATGTTTTACGTAATTTTTTCATTTTTGCTGACATTTAATTTAGATTCAATCTCTAATGGGTCATTAATTAAAACAGAAGTCTAATATAATGTTGAAATACAGATGAGAAGCATTAGAATATTTCTAAAAAATAGGCCTCGAATGATCTTCTAATTTCATTCATTTGCTCAAAATCATAACGTACATCAAGATGCCACATAACTTCAAATATACATGCTAAAGAATAATTAATATAGGTATGTCCCAATTTATCTGTCAACTAGTATATTAAATACAATTCACATAAGTGTTAATCATGTGAAGACTTTATATGAACTTCTAAGAAGCGTCTCAAATGTTTTATCAACCCATTCTGAAATAAAACTTATACCATACTATTTTAAACTTTACTTGTTAATACATGCTTTTCTTTAATTTCAGTAAAGCAAGATATTAAAATTAACTTATAATTCCCTTCAAATGAGTATTCAATACCAAAACTTGGAACTGTCAGTAAGTGCCTATTTCTATGAATTTATATTACAGATAAAAACATCAACATAGAAAAAAAACACATGGATATATTCCAACACTGTCTAATTAGCATATGGGAAAAACTACTCCACAGGGAATACAGTATATAATAACTATATAATAACTACATAACTGATGTTAGACCTGCATATATTCATCTAGAACAATCATGTTAAATATAAAAAGTTTTTATGGTAAAACTTACTGGATAATTTTTTGAAAGAAAACCCCTGTATAGGTTTTGGGGGCACTATGATTAAATACACAAGTCATTTTTTTAAATTAAGTTTTAAAAAAAGTGAGATGGGGGTGTGAACCTCAGAGATCACAAAGATGTGAAATTTATATATAAATAATTTTTTTTTAAAAAAATGAGCTTATTTGTAATCCTCTATTTATAACCTCTAAGTTAAGGAAAGAGCTGCTAATCATCTTTGTAGGCCCAAGATCAAGGACTCTCTCAATTATTATTTAGTGGCAACAATACCATTATATAAACTGGAAAAGACAGAAAAGGACAGATTAGAAGAACATAAATATCTAAAGGAAAACAAAAAGGACTAGAGAAAGGAGTTCTCAGAATGGGGGTAGATCAAAGGAGGCACAAGAAATGTTTTTAAAGCTGCATTTCTCCTCACCTACTAAACAAAATATACTGTGAAAATACTTCCAAACCTACACTGTAAGAGACTGCTTCCATTTGGGACTGTTCGTATTGTTGCATTTGTCTGTCTTCTTTGACTGTCCATCCACTGTAACTTCCACATAAGGACTTGGTCCAAACCAATTCTTTTTATTTTCTTTAAGTTTTGCTGAAATGACTAAGTGAAAGAAAAAGGGAAATATTTTAATGTTTGAGATGTTAGCTCCTCTTTCAAGTCAAGTGAATTTCATAAAGGTTTAACGTTTCTATGATTACTTTTATGCAATAAGATACTAAGTTTTGCTCTAATATATTAATGAATTTTATTCACTCATGCCCTTTGTATTTCCTTCCATCCTTGTAAATAACCTACAATCCACCTAAATGCCTATCAGTAGATCCCCACAGTGAGTTCTCAGCAGATCTAGAACTCTGAAGTCAATTGAAAAGGATACTGACAAATTAAGCAAACAAATATTTGAATGCCTACAATGTGTCATATGTTGCTTTAAACTGTGGCTTTATCAGTTTAAGTACAGAAGAGGGTCTGAACCTCAAGGAGATAATATACTAGTTAGAAAAAAGTTCCTAGGATGAAAAACAGGCTAACGTAGCAGATATGCAGATATGGTAATATGGAAGGTCTTCAGTAAGTAATTTTAAGCAAACAGCTATACAACAAAGAGCTGGTCATATGCAGATTTGAAGGGGAGGATTTAAGGCTAAGAGGGGAAAAAGCATATCTGAGGGCAAGTATAGCAAATAGGGAATAATGGTAAATGGGAAGAGATAACATTTAGCTTGTAAATTAAGTTAAGGGATTTCTTTTTTTATTCTATGCAACTTGGAAGGCTAGTGAAGGGAAAATCACAAACTTAGCATTTTATATGTTTTATATTAACAAGTGTTTTCTGCCGGGCACAGTGGCTCATGCCTGTAAGTGGCAGCCTAGGAAGCCATGGCCAGGGCCAGGGATCGCAGTTTGAGTACCGCTGGGGGCACGTAGTGAGACCTAGTCCCAAAAAAATAGCTGGGTGTGGTGGCACATGCCTGTCATCCCAGCTACCTGGGAAGCTGAGGCTGGGGATTGCTTGAGTCTGTGGTACCCGGGACAACGAGAACCTGAGGTTCCACCCGCAAAAATTGCGAGACCTAGTCTCAAAAAAAGTGTTTTCTACGTTGCACACCTTAAAACACTGATTTCTAAGCTTCACCCTAACAGTGCTAAATATGGATACTATGACCTGATGATTTCATTCCTACGTATGTATCAATTGATAAAGGTATAAATAAAATGTGGTATGTTCATATAAGAAATAGTATTTGGAAATAAAAAGAAATGAAATACTAATGCTAATGTATGAACCTTGAAAATACTAAGCTAATATTAAGAGACAAAAGGTCACACATATTTCATGATTAAATTTATGAGAAAAACAGAATAGGCAAATCTATAGGGAGAAGTAAATTAGTAGTTAGTTGTAGAATGTGGGGCATGACTCCTAATGGATACAACATTTTTTTTCTGGGGTGAACATACTGTAAATATTCTGGGAACACCCCCCCTTTCAGACCTTGAGGACAAAATCCTCTGCATAGACTTTTAAGCCAGATCTGGCTCCTGTTCTTATTCTGTGAAGCAGTTACACAGAGTCTACTGCCTGTGGGAAAACCAGGCTTTCAACTCCCACCAGATAAAGATTTAAACAGTGAGTATCCAATCTTTGCATCTTCACTGTTCATACTTCAGAAAGCAGGGAAGAAGGCTGGGCATGGTGCTGCATGCCTGTAGGCAGCAGCCTAGGAAGCCGCGGTCAGGGCCAGGGATCACTGTTCGAGTTCTGCAGGGGGCCCATAGCAAGACCTAGTCCTAAAAAAATAGCTGGGCGTGGTGGCACACGTCTGTAATCCCAGTTACCTGGAAAGCTGAGGCTGGGGATTGCTTGAGTCTGTGGTACCCAAGGCAACATGAGCCTGCAGGTTCCACAAGCAAAAATAGCGAGACCTAGTCTCAAAAAAAAAAAAAAAAAAAAAAAAAAAAAAAAAAAAAAAAAAAAAAAAAAAAAAAAAAAAAAAAAAAAAAAAAAAAAAAAAAAAAAAAAAAAAAAAAAAAAAAAAAAAAAAAAAAAAAAAAAAAGCAAGCATGGAAGAGATTAAACCCAAGCTTTTTCTACTCATAGGTCAGTCTGTTTTAAGGTCAAGATTACTTAGGAAATCTAACAATCTAACCCTAAAAGAAATCAGAAGTCCACCTTATTCTCCACCCCTATCAAACAAGAATAATTTCTTGGTATCAATGACTTACTATTCCTATATGCATAAACTGTATTTGTAATTATTGGAACAGTTTTCAAATTAAAATCTGTTGGAGAGATTCTTGAACTCAAGTCCTCATTTGGATTACCTAGTAAACTCTGTCTAATATCATTAAAATATTATTTTTGTCAATATTACAGTGATGAGTATGTTCTAAAACTGACTATGAAGATAGCCGAACAATTTTGTAAATGTACTAGCAATCACTGGACTATAAATGGGTAAACAACATGGTATGGGAATTATCTCTCAATAAAACTATTAGCATAAAACAGCAATTCTCTAGATACCTGTGTTTAATGAACGAAAAGAAAATTAAAAATAGAAAAAGAAAAAAAATGACAGACATAAAAATGTCCTGAAACTAAAAGATAATTTCTAAAATGTTTTGTACGTTCACTCATTGAGCAAATATTAATTCAGCACCTAGTATGTAAGAGTCATTTAAGATTTTCTTTCCATAGGCTATTTAACCTTAGGAAAAACAGATATAAAATAGAGGATCTTCTACAACTTACCAGTGATCTGAAGTTGTGATTTCATGGTCAGGCTACCCATTGAACCAAGCTGTGATCCACTGTCAGACATGCCACCAAAAGGACAGAAAACCTGAACATGGCAAAGGAAACACTTTTATAAATATCAAAGTATTCCCATTTTTTAAAATATGTAACTAGTGCAACCAGATCACTTCTTTGTTCCACTGAAGGCCACATAATAACCAATAGCCTTTATATTGCTTAATTTTCTATTCTAGCATTTATCCTGACTAACCAACCTATCAGCAAAATCTGACACAGCTGATCAAACCTTCTTCTGTAATTTACCTTCTTTCCTTAAGTTCCCAAGAACATTCTCTAGGTCTAAGTCTTACATCACAGGTCCTTTTGATGATTCCTTCTTTTAATACTGTGATTTACAAATATATTCATATAAAACTTAATAACTTTATAAACTTCAGATGCATAAAGGTAAAATAGGTGTCTTATTCCTAATAGTGCCTTTATACCGTACATGGCTTTATGTTAAGCAATGCTTTCAAAGTACCCAAAGATAGGGACCAAACTGTTAGGGGAAGCAACTATGATAGAAGTTGATATTTTTCAGTCTTTCCTCCTGATTTCCCAAGAAGAGAGAGGGCTAATGGCTGAATCCATCACCAATGGCCAATGAGTTAATCAATCATGTTTGTAATGAAGTCTCTACAAAAACCCTTAAGGAGGGAGTTTGGGGAGCTTCTAAATTGTGAAACAAGAGTATTTTCACATGCCAATGTACCAGGCCCCCAACTCCATGAGGACAGAAGCTCCTTTGTTCGGGATCTCATCCTACGTATCTCCAAATGGTTGGTGATTTATCTTTTAATACCCTTTGTAATGAATCAGTAATCTAGTGAGTAAACCAATATCCTGAGTTCCATCAGCTGCTCTAGTAAATTAATGTATTTCTCATTAAGAAAAACTGATAAGCTGGACTTGCACTGATTGGTATCTGAGTTTGGGGGAGGAGGCAGGTCATCACTGAAGCCTCCAATTCATAGCTAGTTGGTCAAATGCAACTAGTTATAAGAATGTGAAATGGAGTGCAATATTGTGGAATTGAGAGAGTACTGATACTATTTCCATATCAAATAGTACCAGAATTAAGTTGAATTCTCAGATACCCTGTTGGTATCTGAGAAATGCTTGATGATAAATATGTGGAAGCTCCCCTTCACCCTCCCTCGCTCCCCCACACCCCTCCCCACTTACACACACACGCACGCACGCACGCGCGGTCCAGGAACCCATTCAATTCTTACAGCCTCTATCACAAATCTGCTCAGAGTTTTCTCTGATAGCCACCTAGTTCCTAGATTATGCCACTCTTTAGATTACTGCAATAACATGACAGGTCTCCTTGTTTCTTCCCTTGTCTAATCTTAGTGCCTTTTCCCAATACAACTAGGATAACTCTTTAAAATATTCAAAGTCATGCAAAAGCTTTGCCTATTTTACTCAGAGTTTTTCCAATTACCTTAAAAATCTTACACGCCCAATTTCCTGACATTCCCTTCTTTCCACTCATATTCAGGAACCTATCACCTTGTATTCTTCAAATATGCTAGCACACTCTAGTCCAGGGGACCTCGTTCAACCTGTTCTCTTAACATTGCAATCTGCTCTACCTAGTCTGGAAATTTTTTCTTTTACAGAATATATAGACTTCTGACATACTTGGTAGTTACGCTTATTGGTTTAGCTTCACAATGCCAGAATATCTTTGTTCACTGATCAAACTCTGGAGTTCAAAACAGTGCTTGAAGGCCAGGCGCGGTGGCTCATGCCTGTAAGCTTCAGCCTATGAAGTGGCTGGGGCTAGGGATTGCGGTTCGAGTCCCGCCTGACCTAGTTTCAAAAAAATAGCTGGGCATGGTGGCACGTGCCTGTAATCCCAGCTACCTGGGAAGCTGAGGCTGGGGATTGCTTGAGTCCATGGTACCCCGGGCAACATGAGCCTGCAGTTCCATGGGCAAAAATAGCAAGACCTAGTCTCAAAAAAAAGAAAATTAAAAAATAAAAATTAAAAGATAGAAATTTTAAAAAATAATAAAGAACTTGGGCTTTAATCCTGTCCACCACAATTACAATCTGACAATATTTGATTCAGGAATTTCTTTAGGTCCAGTTTGTCAGAAAAAATGAGGAAACACACCTTTACCTTACAGGTAAAGATCGAATGATTATATACAGAAAAAATGCTTTGTATATGTTTACTTCTTATAGTACTGTTTTTTGTTTTTTTGTTTTTGAGACTAGGTCTCGCTATTTTTGCCCATGGAACGGCAGGCTAACGTTGCCCGGGGTACCACGGACTCAATAAATTCCCAACCTTAGCTTCCCAGGTAGCTGGGATTACAGGCATGCACCACCATGCCCAGCTATTTTTTTGAGACTAGGTCTTGCTTTGTTGACCAGGGCAGGTCTTGAACTCAAGCGATTCCTAGCCTTGGTCCCCTTCCTAGGCTGGGATTAAAGGCATGTGCCACCGCGCCCCACCCATTTCTCCTCTTCTTAACTGACCTAGTTGAAAGCACAAACATCCTTTCCCTGTCAAATTACAAATCATTAAACTGTTCTTCCTGCCTCTACAATTGCACCAGGTTCCCTCTCCCCCACACCATCCAATTTCTGTACAGCAAAGAGTAATCTTTCAAAAACAGAAGTTAGAACAAGTTCTCTGCCTAAACATCCAGTAGCTTGTCTCGCTGAAAATAAAATGCAACTCCTTACCCTGACTTACAGGAGCCCTACACACTCCATTCTCTTCACACCTGACTCTAACGTTACATCCCATCATTTCCCAGACTACAACGTCTCCCAAACTCTGAGAATCTGGTTTTCTATTTCTCAAACACACTAAGGTCATTCCAGTCTTAAAAGCCTCCTCTAAACTGTTTCCTCTCTCTGCTGGAAATTCCTCTCTCTACTTACAATAGCATCAAAGAACTAAGATGATAATAAAACTGGTAAAATAAATTAAATGAGTGGAAAGATATTTGTATTCACAAATTAGAAGATCAAGTACTGCTAAAATGTCCATACCAAACAGAACAATCTAGAAATTCAGTGCAATCCCTATCAAAACTCCTAGACTGCAACATATTTTCAAAATATAGAAAAAATTTCAAACATTTAATGGAACTACAAGAACCCCAAATAACCAAAACAATTTTGTGAAAGAAGAAAGTTGGTTTAAAAAACACTGATTTCAAAATATATTACAAAGGTACAGTAATCGGAATTATAATATTGGCATAAAAACAAACAAAAATTCAGAACTCCTATTTGGTTTTGTCTCCCATCCTTAAGTACAATAAAGTGTTAGTAGGCAATGTGAAAAGCTGCTATCATAAAAGGTAATGCCAAAGAAAATTTTAAAAAAATATCCTCAGAGCGATGAAAGGATATTACATTCATGAAACAAAAACAGGATGTCAAAATTACAAAACAAAAAAACACCTTCAGGGAAAAGAAGGAACAAACATAAAAACTCCCCTAAAAGGAACAGACTACATGGAGACAGACTACACCAAGAGGTGAACACCTCTTCAGTAGACTGAAATTACAACTCTGTACACAGATTTGTTTGTCAGGGCCTAGGACTAAGGATTAATTGATAGCTACTGCTGCCAGGTTGACAAAGTAACTTGGTTGCCAGAACTATGATGTAATCTTAAATAATCTTGCAATTTTAAACTACTTTTTGGTCCTTATGAGGTATAGCATATGCTCTGTTCTTTTTCTTTTCTGAAAACTGACTGCATAGTTTCCCATTCTTTATTTTATTTATTTTGCTTTATTTTTTGAGACTAGGTCTTGCTATTTTTGCCCATGGAACCACAGGCTCACGTTGCCCGTGGTACCAAGGACTCAAGTGATCTCCAGTCTCAGTTTACCAGGTAACTGGGATTACAGGCACGTGCCACCACGCCCAGTTATTTTTTTGGGACTAGGTCTCTCTATGTTGCCCTGGGTGGGTCTCGAACCGCGATCCCTAGTCCCAGATGCAACTCATAGGTTATCGCTTACAGGCATGTGCCACCGTGCCCGTTTTCCCCATTCTTTATTTTCATAAATATCTTTATATTTAAACCACTGTCCAAGAAACCCTGCAATTTGCGAATGGCAAATTACTATTATTTCCAAATATACTCTGGGTAGATTCTGAATCTCTGATGTGGTCAATGTCACCTAATCAACAATGGCCTTTATTAATACACAGTATTAAGTGAACACAGTCACATTCACTTTTGTTTTTAATTCAGATTGCCTTCAATCTGGATCTCTGAAATGGGAATCTGCAAAATTTTTCTGTAAAGAGCCAGGAGTAAATATTTTAGGCCCTGTAGGCCATATGGCTCTGTCACATTTACTTAACTGGCACTGTGATGTGGAATCAGTGATAGATAATATATAAAATGCATGAATGGTGTTGTGTTCCAAGTAAAACTATTTACAAAAAAAGGCAGAGGGTCAGATTCCTCCCATGGGCTAATTCCTGTCTCAAGTATGAAGTGAAAAAAAAAGATTATTTGAAAATATCCTTGTATATTCTATATAGGATCGAATATAAACAAAAGTTTATATTCTATATATAGGATAGAATATATTCTATACAGAACAGAATATGATAGAATAGAATTCTATATAGGATAGAATATAAAATATTTGTATATGTAATTAAATATTTTGTAATTAAATTCTTTTAGATCATTCTCTACCCCTTCTATTCTCTTCATTTGGCTCTCCGGATTAGCATATTAATTTCAACATGTTTCCTTGCCATACTCCACCTATCTGCACAGAATTCTCAAAAGAATTTTCTAAGATAAATTCCCTATACCTCTGATAATTTACATGATCCTGGCTTGCCTATTCTCTTAACCTCACCAGTCACTCTCCCAAACCAAAGAATTACTCACCAAACTCCAATATTCCATATCTTATAACTGTGATGTACTTAACCTATTCTTTCTCTTTAAAAAAATGTGCCCCACTCCATCCTTAAATTCTTTAATTCTGGTCTCTTATCCATCAATAGTATGACATTTGGTAACCTTTTCTAAATTCCAAGGCAGAAATAACTTCCTTCATGATCATCAATCTTTTATTGCATATATTCCAAGAGATATTATATAGTAATTAAGTGTGAAGGTTTTGGAATCAGATATAACTCCACTTATCAACCCTGTTACTAACTAAATGAATATGAATAAATTACTAAGTCTCTGAGCCATATTTTCCTCATCCAAAAAACAAGAATAATTTACTTGTAGTTTTGTCTCAAGAGGGTTGTAACCTATGTAAAGTGCTACAATCTTAAACTTTTTAAGTATGCAATTATCTGTTTGGATATGTCTCTTTTTTTTTTTTTTTGACTAGGTCTCGCTATTTTTGCCCGTGGAACCACAGGCTCTCGTTGCCCGGGGTACCACAGACTCACGCAATCCCCAGTCTCAGCTTCCCAGGTAGCTGGGATTACAGGCACGCACCACCATGTCCAGCTATTTTTTTTTGGAACTAGGTCTCGCTATGGGCCCCAGGCGGGACTCAAACCACGATCCCTAGCCCCAGCTGCTTCATAGGCTGAAGCTTACAGGCACGAGCCACTGTGCCCGGCCACAAGTTATCTTGAGGTAGGAGTCATTTAATTTTATACTGCTAGACTAACACAGTGCCTGAAACATATTAATAAGTTCTCAAATATCTGTTAAATCAATAGACAAAGAATTTATAATACTGAAAGTGAATTTTTTTCTAATACCTCAAAAAAGTGGATTTAGAATGTTATAATAAAAAGATTAAAAATATTTTATTTCAAAACACACTATCCAACATTTCTCAAAATGGGGGCACTAGTAACCTAGCAAAAGTGCATCTGAATAAGTCATTTGGTCTATAATTACAATACAGCACCCAATGACTACTCACAAAGTTTTATGACCATCATCATCATAACAGTAAGAACCACAGATTTACAAAGAAAAGAGGACCGTCTATGGCCATACCACCCTGAACATGCCTGATCTCATCTGTTCTCAGAAGCTAAGCAGGGTCGGGCCTGGTTAGTAGCCCGATAGATGGGAGAAAAGAGGGCTTACTCTCCTCAAATTTAAAATGTAAGGGAGAGTCACAATAAAAATAGAATTACAGAAAACTGACATCATGTGTTCTTCATATGTACAACAAATACGAGGAAATAGCCTATAGCGATTAATCAGGAGAAATTTCCTCTATATGTTAATAAATAGGGCATGAACAGGAAAATAATACAACAGAAAAATAAATGAGTACAAAAATCAATGAATCCCAGCTGGGGACAGTGGCTTGTGCCGGTAAACTTCAGCCTATGAAGCAGCTGGGACTAGGGATCATGTTCAAGTCCCGCTCAGGGTAATACAGCAAGACATAGTCCCAAAAAATATCTGGGTGTGGTGGCGCATGCCTGTAATCCCAGCTACCTGGGAAGCTGAGGCTAGGGATCACTTGAGTCCGTGATACCCCGGGAACCATGAGCCTGTGGTTCCATGGGCAAAAATAGCGAGCCCTAGTCTCAAAAAAAAATAAATAAAAATAAAAATCAATGAATCTCAGCCACTATGGAACACCATATGGAGGACCATCAAATTACCATCCGATCTAGCAACCCCACTACTGGGAATCTACCCAGAAGACATAAAAACACTAATTAAAAAGAACACCTGTATGCGCATGTTTATTGCAGCTGTTTACAACTGCCAAGATATGGAAACAACTCAAATGCCCCAAAACTGGTGAATGGTTGAAAAAAATGTGGTATATTTACATGATAGAATAATATGCATCAGTCAAAGAGGACAAACATATGTCATTTGTAGCAACATGAACGGAGCTAGGACTCATATTAGCAGGAATAAGCCAGAAAGAAAAAAATAAATATAGGATGGTCTCACTTATATGAAGGATATAGGGAAAACAAACAAATAAGAAAAATTAGAAACAACGAACAGAACTGAACAATACAGCAAGCTCTAGAAGAAGGGGGAAGAACACCGGGGAGGCAGAGGGCACAAAAGTTTAAAATGGTTAATGGGTGTTAAGGAAATGGGAAAACCCCAGGGTACACAACAATGTTTTATATATATATATTTAAATTTTAATATATTTTATATATTTATATATATTTAAATTTTTTGAATTTTATTTTGTGTGTATATATATACATAAAATTAAAAAAATTTAAATGGGGGGATGGTGGGGGATAAGGGTACAATACAACCATGTACACATGACCAATATTGTATGAGAACTACAAAATAAAATTTTTTTAAAAAAATCAATGAACTAGGAATAAGTCCCAGTTCTTGTTAGGTATATGAAAAATAAAACAGGCAATGCGAATGTAGAAAACTCAAATTCAAAAAACATACAACAAATAACTCAGCCAACTGACCAGTATCATGTACAAAATTGTAGAAAACCTTTAAGTGAGTTGGACATAGTGGCATGTGCCTGTAATCCCAGTACTGGGAGGCTGAGGCCAGGTATCACTTGAGTCCATGAGTTCAAGACTACCCCAGGCAACATAGCAAGACCTAGTCTCTTTAAAAAAAAAAAAAAGAGAGAGGGGAGGAAAGGGGAAGAAAGGGGAAGGAAAGGAAGGGGAGAAAACATTTAAGTAAAAAACCTTCTAAGTGAAAAAGGCACAGATTTTTTTTTAATTATTTGAGAGTAATTATTCAAATGTGTGACCATAAAACATTCACAATTCACAACAGGCCAGGCGTGGTGGCACGCCTCTGTAATCCCAGCTACTTGGGAGGCAGAGTCTAGGAATCACTTGAGTCTGCGAGTTTGAGACTACCCCAGGCAACATAGCGAGACCTAGTGTCAAAAAAATAGCTGGGTGTGGTGGCACACACCTGTAATCCCAGCTACCTGGGAGGCTGAGGCTAGGGATCACTTGTGTCCGTGGGTTTGGAACTACCCAAGGCAACACAGTGAGTCTCAAAAAAACAAAAAAACAACCACAACCCTAGTCTCAAAAAAAAACACATTCACAACAGGGCATACAAAGAAAAATAGAAAATTTAGGGCTGGGAAATTGGAATTCAGGTGGAGTTAAGAGAAAAAGAACATATAAAAAGTTCTGAACTTTTAGTTAGAAGTTTTTAGTTAGAAGTCTAGAAGCCATCTCTTCAGGCGTCACAGCCTGAATTGGAGGTATTGGGGCTGCGCTCTCCTGAGCAGAGGGTGTGGGCTGGGAAGTTAAGTAGGCTGCTACCCTCTGGGGGAAGCTGGGGCAACCAGGAGACCTCCACATGGCCAGGGGCTCTGACCCTACCTCCTATGGATTCAGATGGTAGCCCCCTGCCACTGGGAAGACTGGGGGAGGGTGTTCCCCTCTGGTTCATTCTCACCTCATTCAGTCATTCCTCAGCTTGAACGAGAAAAACAACAAACCAGATACAGATATACTGGAGGAGACAGAAATAAATAATAGTGGCCCTGAACACACCCATCACCTGCCCCAAAAGTATGGCCAGAACTCCAAGACACAACTGTGTGAAGACATATCACCAAGTGACACCGACAAAATTTCTGACTAAACTCCCCATCCAGAGACATTTGCAGTATGAGCAAAGAGCTCCCCAATCTTGATGGGGGAGGCAAAGCCACAAAGGAGTGGCAGTAGCCCATGGAGAACTGCAAATCAAGAGAGAGGTGAGCCAGATCAACCATCTGCTGAGGTCTGTCCCCACCGGGGAAACTCCCTCACGGTCAACAGCAGAGAAGTGATCTCCCAAAACCAGTTCTAGAGGTACCAATCCAAAAAAAAGGTGCACCAAGGGACAAACATTGGAATGAATGGCGGAGACAACCAATAAGAACAACACTGAAATCAGAGATCATAAGGGTCCTGAGAAAAAGACTGTCTCCTCTATCACAGGAAATTCCACTATGAAGAAAAAGAGCCACTCCACACACCAGACCGACAGGTGGTTTGCCAGCATGTTCAGAAGGACCACCTGCCCTGAAGTTATTCATGGAGATATGATCAACCTGGTCTGAAATCCTCCAGGAAAGCAGGACTCCACCCAGGAGGACACTCCTTCAGAAAAGAACACAGAGACCAACCAGCCAATCATCAACCAATAACTGAAAACAAGAAAGGAACAGGAGTGACCAGAGGGAGGACCAGGGGGAGGGGAGGGGAGGGGGGGGGAAGACCATGCCTATAAACACAAGCTATGTGTACAAACAATAAGAAAATTTTTAAAAATTAAAAAAAAAAGTCTAGAAACTTGGTAGTTAAGGTCCCCAATAACCTTTACCTCCTCCAACTCAAACACTTATGTAATACCACTCCCACAATGGAAAAAAGCTAGCCTGTGTAACATAACATAGTAGACGTGATGGTGTACTGCATCCAAAGCTAGGTCATAAGAGGTTTTAAAATTTTTGTCTTGGTTTCTGTGATTGTTTTGGGGGAAGACAGCCACCACACTCAAGCAGTCCTGAAGCCTCCTACCCAGAGCTAGCACCAATTGGCTATTCATGAGTGAGCTGTCTTGGAAATAGATCTTCCAGTACTAATCAAGACTACAGATGAATGCTGCCATGTCTGACATCTGAGTGGAATATCAAAGAGACTGCATGCCATAACTAGTCAATTCACAGAAACTGCAGGAGGTAATAAATGATTGTTATTTTAAGCCACTAGGTTTTGAGATAATTTATAGAACACAAATAGAAAATTAACACAACAATAACAGAAAACTAACACAGGAGCCAAGATACAAATTTAGCTAAATATCAAGGCAGGTAATGCCTCTATTCTAAATTAGATTAATGAGAAAGTTCACAATGAAGTACTACTAGTCTACCTTACTAGTCTACCTTCAGGATCTATCCTGAAGTTTTTATAATTTAAAGAGAGTATATAGACTTGATATTCAGTAATTTTTTTAAAAAGCAAAACAAAGAATAAGATGAATTACAGAAGAGTGCCCACTTACTGGAAAACTTTTGAGTGTAAAAGCATGATATGGGAGAACAGGTCAATAGGAATAATGCAGAACTATAATAGGCAAACTATAACATCTAGCTACAAGTGACAGGCATGGAAGTTAGTGCTAAAGATAGTTTACAAGAGAAAAAGAACATTAAACTAAGAACATTAAAACAAGAAATTGCTATAAACAATATCATAACAAAAAAAAAAAAACAACTAGTGGTTGAATAACCCTGTGCTGAGAACTGTTTTAAATAATTTTACATATAGTAACTCATTTAATACAATCTCTACATAGGATTGACAAATGAATCCCAAAGAGGTAAGTTCAAATTGACAAATGAATCCCAAAGAGATAAGTTCAAATCCTGATCCCTGAAATCTATAAATGATTTTATTTGGAAAAATAAAAGTTTAGGAATCTCAAGATAGATCATCCTAGATTATCCAATTGAACCTAATTCAATTATCCCATGGCAACTGTCCTCATGAGAGGCACACAGAAAGAAGGCCAAACAGATCAGAATTAAACTTTACAATTCAAGAAACACCTGTTGACACCAAAAGCTAGAAAAGGAAATATTTTCCCCTAGAGTTTCTGAGGGAAATTGGTCCAATTGACAGCCTGACTGTGGATTTCTGTTCTTCAAAACTGTTACCAAGTCCATGATAATTTGCTACAGCAGACACAGAGAATACAATCCCTATGGGGTAGATACTACTATTCCCATTCTACCAGTGATCAGGAACAGAAATGTTCATTAATACCAGAAGATTTTGAAATAAGGATAAAAAAACAGGCATGGGAAATATTTGGAAATAGTTTCCCTTAAAATCTAGCTGAACTTTTTAATGAAGGAATGAAAGAATTCCGTTCTGCCATCTCAAATGCAGTATTTGGACTAGACATAATCATCA
Source organism: Uropsilus gracilis (assembly GCA_004024945.1). Taxonomy (NCBI): domain Eukaryota; kingdom Metazoa; phylum Chordata; class Mammalia; order Eulipotyphla; family Talpidae; genus Uropsilus; species Uropsilus gracilis. The sequence goes on from PVHY01013273.1 coordinate 39,241, forward strand.
ATAGGTGTTATCATTTTTAAATATATCCACAAATTATTATCACTCCTCCCGAAATCATCACTCCTACAATCCAAAGATGTAACCTAGAATCCCTCCCACTTGCATGTAGTACATATTTAGTTACTTTTTTATAATAAACCGAATATGTGACTTCTGAAACTAGGTCATAAAAGGTAAAACCACAACCAACAATGTACAAAAATGCCATTTTGTGACATCAATAACTGAAATGGGTTGTAGTGGAGCAGTTTCTTTTTGTGTGTGCTATTGAAGTTATACTGTTGTAAATTCACACCAGAACGTTATAATCTTAGTATGTATGCTAAATGTAGTCCTATGATAACCACAAGAAGATAATATACAAATGGTAAAGAGAAGGAAATGAAAATGTTTTACTATCAAATATCAACTAAAAGAAACAATATAAAGAAAATGAGGCACAAAAAAAAGCTATAAGGCATATAGAAAATTAATAGTAAAAGGAGGAATCAAGTCGGGCACAGCGGCACGTGCCTGTAAGCTTCAGCCTACTGAAGTGCCTGGTGGTAGGGGTCACGGTTCAAATCCCACCTGGGGCAACATAGCAAGACCTAGTCCCCAAAAAAATAGCTGGGCATGGTGGCACATGCCTGTAATCCCAGCTACCTGGGAAGCTGAGGCTGGGCATTGCTTGAATCTGTGGTACCCCGGGCAATGAGAGCCTGCAGTTCCACAAGCAAAAATTGCGAGACCTCGTCTCAAAAAAAAAAAAAAAAAAGAGGAATCAAGTCCTTCTTTATCAGTACTTTACAAATAAGTGTTCCAAAAGACAAAGATGCCTGCCACACCCAGCTCTGCCATGGAGCTGGGCACTGGGACCCTGCCCCCCCTAATCTTTTCAAGGTTCAGGGAATATGAAATAGGGAGGGATCCCTGCTGAGCCAGGAGGGGTCACCCCCTCTGGTCTTCTCCAAATTCAGTCAGTCCCCACCAGAAGCAACTAAATCATTGATTCAGCAGAAGATACACATTAAGATGGAGGTGAGAAAAGAAGTATAGCCCAGAGCAAACTAACATTTCAGATCCATGAGACACAGGACTCTGGAGACCAACTACAGATACAAACTATTTCAGAAAAACAACCACCGAGGTCGCCACAGATGGTTCAGAGATGTCTTCAGAACAAGGTAGATCCTTGCATTTCACAGCATGAGTAAAGCCACAAAGACACGCAGCATCCCCAAGATGAACCAGAGCAACCATCCACCAGTGCCTAGCCTGATTAAGAAACTTTATACACGAGAACATCGACTGGGAGAAACCTCCCAATGCGAGTACCCAGAACTATAAAGCAAAGAAAAGAGCAAAATGTGACAGAAGCTGGGTCAAAGCAGATGAGCAGTAAGAAGAGACACTGAAAGGATACAAACATGTATGAACTGGCTGCCCGAAACAAAGATACCTGGAAAACTAAGCACAGGACACTGTACCAGGAAAACACGTCTACACCTGGCAAAAGAACACAGCTCCAGGAAAGAAAAAGAAGAATCTAACAGACTAAAAATTGACCAGTAACTGGCAGTGAAAGAAGAGATGTGACAGAGGAGTGACAAGGGGAAGGGGAAGGGAAGGAACACCCAAAAGGCAAGAAAAAAAGAAGTGTAAACAAAAACTATACAAATAAAAAAAAGACAGATGCCTAAATGCCATCAATGGACAACTGGATAAAGATGTGGCATGCATACACAATGCAACAATACTCAGTCACAAGAAAAGATGGATCAATTAAAAAAAGACATGTACCCAGATATTTAGCACAGCACTATTCACAACTGCCAGGATATGGAAACAACCCAAATGCCCTAAAACTAACAAATGGCTGAAAAAAATGTGGTATATCTACACAATGAAATACTATTCATCAATCAAATAAGACAAACTTATGTCATTTGCGGCAACATGGTTGGAGTTAGAAGGAATCATGTTAGTGGAAATAAGCCAGAAAGAGATATACGGGATGGTCTCACTTATTTGAGGGACACAGGAAAAACAAACAGACAAGAATAATTTAAAACTGGAAACAGATTTGAAGCACAGAGCAAGAGAAGGGAGGAGGGAAAATCGGGGGAGGGGAAGGGCACAAGAGATAAAGATGGTTCACAGGTGAAGGTGATATGAGAACCTTGGGGTAGACAACAATGTAATATATATGTGTGTGTTGTGTGTATGTACAATTAATAAAAAAATAAAATAGATCAGAAGAAGACAGACAAATACAATACAATTTCACTTATATATAAAATATAAAGGAGCAGACAAAACAAACCCTTAGATTTTGACTGTTAATTGATGTTGCCAGAGGGGGGGAGTGGGAGCAAAGAGTGGCAGTAATCCAATGGGTTGCAGCGCAGGGTTGGTGCGGTAATATACATCTGAAGAGGTGCAAACCTGTCCTTATAAAATATAGACGGTATTTTCAGCTGGTGGTGGCGCATGCCTGTAGGTGGCAACCTAGGAAGCCAAGGCTGGGGCCAGGGATCGTGGTTCAAGTCCTGCCAGGGGCACATAGTGAGACCTAGTCCCAAAAAAATAGCTGGGTGTGGTGGCACGCGCCTGTAATCCCAGCTACCTGGGAAGCTGAGGCTGGGGATTGCTT
>PVHY01013274.1:0-25627 GCA_004024945.1 Uropsilus gracilis
GCTGGGTGTGGGGGAGTCACTCCCATCTCCTTGATGCCTGGTGCTAAGTGGAGGGGGAAAGTCTGCTGCGGACAAACTCTCCTGCCTTCAGGAAGCAGATGAAGCTGCTTCTGTTGTCAGAGGAAGGGAGAGGAGGCGCCTTGTCCCTGGCCAGCGTGCCCAGCATGGCAGCCTTCATGTGAGGGTCCTCTGCTCCCTACCGTGCCCAGGAAACCTGGAACCTGCGTCTGGCTGACAGTCCCTGAAGTGTCTGGATTCTGAGACCAGAAGAGAGAGAGGAAGTGCAGAGATTGGGGCTCAGCTCCCAGCCCCCCCTCCCAGGCTGCACCCTATCTTCTCTCTGCTTGTTGACAGAACTTGGAGCCCCTGTGTTTGCTGGCTCCCCCAATCCTCCCTGCCATAAGTCTTATGTTTTTATTTTATTTTATTTTTCTTGAGACCAGGTGTCGCTATGTTGCCTGGAGTAGTCCTGATCCTGGGGACTCAAGCGATCCCCAGCCTCAGCCTCCCAGGTAGTTGGGATTACAGGCACCCACCTCCACTCCCGGCTGCTTTTACGAGACCAAGTCTGGTTATGTTGCCTGGGGTAGTTGCAAACCTGTAAACTCAAGCAATCCCTGGCCTCTTGCCTCCCAGTTCTTGGATTACAGGCACGCGCCACCACACCTGGCCCTAAGTCTTATGTTTTTAAAGAGCATGGGAGTTCCTCACCTTTGATCTCCACAGCCAGCTCTCAGGTAACTCACAGCTACATTTCTTATAGATTGACCTTTTGTTCCAAATTAGAGTTTGTTAAATTTGGCTGGAAAGAAAGTATTTGTCTACGTAGTAAAAGTTGGGGTGTTCTCCCTTCATTTTCCCCATAGTGTGTTTCCCTCTCCCAACCATTCTTTGTTTTTCTCAGGTTTTAGCATTTTAAACCCTTTGGGGTGGGGGTAGGTATTGATGCAGGCTTTATATATGGTAGTGTTTCTTTAAAATCCTGGGTACTGCTGACAGTAAGATGACTGAAAAACAAAAGAAATTCATCTCCTGATATTTGACTTCCAGTGAAATTTCTTTACTGGAGGTTTCTAACCTTTTCTTACCCCAGCTCCCATGCAAATCCTGAATTGTTTTTTCCCCAGAGAGCTGAAACTGGTGTTAATAAGGTCCTTAAAATGTGCTATTATTTGTTCTTCTTAGGGAATATTTGGAGAATCCATTCATGTGTCATCATTGTGAATATCTCCTGTGCCACGTGGTGGGGGTTTTCCTCTTTCTTCTTTGAATTTAAGTCCCAACTGCACTTGAACAAAGCAAGGGCACAGATACCTGACCCCACACAAGTCTAGAAAAGTCTGGATGTGGGTTGACACGTGTGGGTAGACGCTGCTCCTAACCTCGTCTTGGTCTTGCCTGCTTGTGGTACGCATGACCTTAATGTGATCTGAAAACCACTGTAAAAAGCAAAAAGATGATCACCTCGGTTCTCAGTCATCCACACAGCTTTTCAGAGGCTCCCGAGAGCCTGTCTGTAGGTCTGGTCCTGCAGCACCCCAGCCCTACTCCCAGCATCATCTGTCTCTGGAGACTACACCCTGCTTCTTCTCGGTGCTGGTGCCTCTCTGCTGAGCGGTGTGTTGAGTGCTGGAGACAGTGGAGATGAGCTGGGCAGTTCCATCTTTCTGCTTCCTCACTCACGTCTCAGACCTGTCGTCAGCTCTCCTGAGCCCTCTGTTCAGCTGTGTATGGGTCAGAACATGCAGCAGCCACCTCTGGGAAAGAAGGATCTTCCTTCAGCATCTGTTATTCCAGGGGTGTCATTGTAGTGATGAGAATGCTGGAATAGGAGGTTGCAGGCTCTTGGGGTCGCCAAACCTCCTGGCAGAGCTATGTGAGCCCAACAACCTGGAGGTGTGCAGGGAAGCCCCAACTATGGTGGCCAGAATGTGATTTCTCCTTTCTGAGGTTCCCTGTATCTGGCAGGGTATCTCCAGCTTTTTTTGAGGCTCACCCCCTTCAGTTCCTCCATCTCTAACTTTCTTTGATGACAGTGGTCCCCGATTCCTATCTTCTCAGGTTTTGGTTCCCTAGGGCCAGATATAGTCCCCAAATCCTATGTACATAATAGTTTTCTCATAACTTTATTCAGTGTGTTGTTATGGTGCCTTCAGCATATTGTCAGTTATTGTTGTGCATCTCTATGTGGGCTTCACTTACAAACTACACTTTATTATTGGTGTGCACACATAGGATAAACAGTTTGTATAGGTTTGGGAAGTATCTATAGCTTCAAATGTCCTCTGGTGGTCTTGGAATATGCCCCTCTTGGATAAGTGATACTGTAGTACTAAATTCCCCATCACCATTTGTTCTTTGCGCCTGCTGCTAACAAACCACCCTGAACAGTCATTTCATTGATTCACTGTTTTGTGCTCAGCAGTTAGGCTAAACTCAGCTAGGTGGTGGTTCTACCTGTGCCTGGAGTCACTCATGAGACCATGTCTCCTGGTATCTGGATTGGGGCTAGTTTATGGTAACCTCACGTATGGTAACCTCATGTTTTGGAATTGGTTGTATCTCTCTCACCCTGATATCTTTCATTCTCAAGAGCCCAGTTTGTATGGTGGATTCAGGTTCCCAGAGACCAGGCATAAGTTGCAAGACCACTGGAGACTTTAGCTCAGAATTTACAAGTCACAAAACCACCCTAAATTCATAGGGTGTGGAAATAGATACAGAGATCTCTGCTTAGGGGGTTGGGAAGACCCAACCCCATCGTCTTTGCTAACTGGTCTACCAGGCTACATTGTCCTTTCTCTTCTTTTTCATGAATTAGTAATTGTCTTCAACTAAGGGCAGAAGCATGGCAGAATGAATATATGCTTTAGAATCTAATTTTGCCTAAAGTTAACTATTTGCAGGAGTTCTTTTATATTCTCGATATGGACATTTTACCAGTGTGTACAGAAGGTAACTTTGTGAAGTCATAACATGTCTTGCTACATGTCTGGTGTCTTTTAACAAAGTTTTTAATTTGGGTAAAAGCTGATTTTCTGTCTTCTCTGTTTTGTGCTTTTTATATCCTGGAATGAGATATAAAAGGAACCCTTTCTCCTGAGCTAGCAAACAGCATCTTCTCTATTTTCATTTAACAGAGAGATAAAGTATAGGCTCTTGTCCTTCTGGCTTATATCTCCCTCTCCTGATTTTTGTGAATAGCAATAGTTAGGGTCCAGCTTCGTATTTTTCCAGGAGGGCAATCTACTGTCTTTGTACCTTTATCAGATATTCCATTCCTTTTCCTGGACCTGAAGTGGTACATCTGCTGCATATCACGCTTCTATATACGGGGGAGCTGTTTCTGGACTCTCTGTTTTGTTAGCCTGTCCGTTTGCTAACTTTGCCCTCCTTTACATTACCGCAACTTCATAATACATTTAGATAATTGGTGGGGAAAGTACCTGTATCTTGTTTTTCTAGTCTACAACTGTCTTTTCTGTTACTGGTCTTTCGCTCTTTCATAACAGTCTAAGTCCTCAACCCCCGCACAGAAAATGCTGCTGGTGTGAACTTTACAAATACAAGTTGCCTGCTATTTGTCAAGACTTATTTTGTAGCCCAGTATGTGACCTATTTGCATACACTGGTAATCCTTGAGAAAAACACACATTCACAAATTCTTGTGGACAGGTTTGAAATACATTTGTGGATCAAAATGAATAACTCCTGATGTGTACATCTTCTACATCCTGAGTATGAATGAATGAATGAATGAATAACTCCTGATGTGTACATCTTCTACATCCTGAGTAAATCTGTTTTGTCTGATGTTTGTGGAACTTTATGTTTGCCTGGTGTATTTTTCCAGCTCTTCACTTTTAATCTTCTGTGTCTTTATGTTTAGGTGTGCTGCTTGCATAGACCACAGAGGAGGTGGGGGTTGTCTTACATTGTTTTGTTTTTGATGTAAACATCAAGCTGAGTTTAGTCTACTTTACGTTTATTTACGTGAGGCATGTATTTTGACTTGTTTCTGTCATCTTCTTTTGCTGTCTTTGATTTACTTGCTTTTCTTCTTTAGTCCTGTCTCTTTTGGATTAAATTCCAGACTTCATTTTCTCCTTTCCTTTTACATCATCTAGTTCTATTCTCTTACTGTTGCCATTAAGTTTTAACATGATTACAAACTAAATGGACACCAAAGTTAGTCCTTTTACTTACTTTGAAGCATAGAGAGATCATGAAATGCTTTCAATAGTCACCCCATTCTTTCTTTGAGATGTACTTTGTGCTTTTTTTGAACTGCAAATGCCTTTTATTTCTTACTCTGAGTGGTGTTTTCTACACTAAGACTTGCCTGTGTAAATATCAGCTCTTATCATTTCACTTTGTATACCATATTGTGTGTAAATGTGTGTGTGTGTGTGTGTGTGTGTGTTTGTGCACATATGGACCCACCTGAAACATATCCTTTAGAGAATTTTTTTGATGAGGTCCTATTTGTAATAAGTTTTCTAACTCTTCATTTCTCAGTTTTAAAAAAATTCTTCTTGAAGAGTGTTTTGATTAGAAACACAGTTCTATGTGGATAGGTGCAACTTTTGAAGATTTCTGTGCTACAATGAGTTCATATGTAGGCAGATCTTCTGGTTTTTCTTCAGTTTTTATTCTCATCTACTAAATATTTAATTTCAGTGGTTTCCTTTCTCATTTCTTAAAATCCTTTAATGTACCTGTTTTTTTCTTTCTCTCTCACTCTCTTTTTTTTCTTTTTCTTTTTTTGAGACTAGGTCTCTCTCTATGTTGCTGGGGGGTAGTTCTGATCTCATGGACTCAAGCAGTCCCCAGCCTCAGCTTCCCAGGTAGCTGGGAGTACAAGCACCTGCCACTGATCTAGCTGCTTTTTTGAGACCAGGTCTCGCTATGCTGCCCAGGGTAGTCTTGAACCTGTGAACTCAACAATCCCAGGTCTCTTGCCTCACAGAGCTTGAATTTCCGGTGTTTGCCACCATGTCTGACTGTTTCCCCCCCTAATTGTCACTTTCCTGGCCCTCCCTCCCTCCTTCCCTTCCTTCTTTCAAAAATATGCTGAGCACATGGACTTGACTTTCTGTTTGCTCATGGCTGTATTGCTCTTCAATGTTTTAGATTCTGCCCCTGGTGTGTCTCACTCTTGGGGACACAGTGTCCTGTGTTTTGTATTATTGGTTTATTAGTTCTTGTTCATGGGGTATCACATGGCACTATCAGAAGGGTGAACTCCCTCCCCCCCTCCAACCAATGACTGGATTTAATTTAGCTTCTACCAGGTAGGTACCCAGGAATACCCCATTCTGGGAAACAAATCCAAAGTGGCTTTTCCAAGTGGAGGTTCATGCACTCAGTGTTTCCCACCAAAGCTCATCTGCTTAAGCCTTGACCTGCTTGATGTGATCGTTACTAGGAGTTGGGTGCTTTGGGAAATAATTAGGTTTAGATGAAGTTGGGAGAATGAGTCCTCCCACAAGGGAATTGCTGTCCTTCATGGAGGAGGAATTGTGACCAGAACTCTATGACCAAAGATGGTAATGTGAGCACAGAGTGATGTGATGGACTTCCACCAGCCAGGGAGGGGGGATGGTCACCATCCCCCTATCAGCACTTTGATCTTTGACTTCCAGCCTCTAGAAGTGACAGGCACCAATGTCTGTTGTTTGAGTCGCCCTGTCTGTGGTCTTTGTTAGAGCAGATTGAGCTTACCAGGATGTGGGGATTCCCTGGGTACAGTGTACCATATGTGCTTGAATCCCACACACCCTTGAGGCCAGCGGTGGCTGTCAACTTGGGGGTCTTTTGCCCACCTCTCTAGGCAAACTTCCCTTTCTTCCCCTAGCCCCCCTCTCTCCTTTTACATCACTATATTCTCTGGGGTTATCCTATCTCCATATCACCCTAAACTGTCATTCCAGTTCTCTGTGCTCATACCCTCCCTGATCTTTTCCTCCCCCTGTCCCCAGCTGTGTGCTTTAGTTTGGTTGTAAGATTGTTTTGATTTTTTCCCTCTTGACTTTTTGTTTATTTTTCCTATATCCTGTCTATAGGTGAGAACATCTGGTTTCTGTCTTTTCCTTTCTGACTTATTTCCACTAATATGATTCCTTCTAGGTCCATTCATGTTATCACAAATGGTCCGAATTTGTCATTTTTTTTGATGAATGGATGAAGAAGATGTGGTATATTTACACAATGGAATATTTTTTTTTATTAATCATTTTGTTGTTTACATGTTTATGTATATATGTATGTAAATATATACAAGTGCATATATGTGTAAATATATATATTTATTTACATATATATTTATGTATATATTATATATACACATATGTATATACATCATTGCATTCTCCCTCCACCTTATCACCCATGAACCTTCATCCTGCTCTTCTTGTGCTCTTCCCTTTCCAGATTTCTCGTTCCCTCCTCCTCCCCCTTATCCTTCCTTTCCCCCTCTCCCCCCTAACCTCCCCCACCCCCGTTGCTGCTTGCCCCAGTTCTGTTGGTAGCTTATTTTGACTTTTTCTAGGTCTTTTGTTTGTTTTTCCTAAATCCCATCTATTCTCTTTCTCTTTTGCTGTGAATATTTTTTCTTTCATCTTTGCACACTTTGTGGATGTAATGTGGAGCCCCTCAAGAGAATCATATGCAGATGGGAGGTTCAGTTCTAATGCTCTGGCTGTGTGACCCCACACCCCCTCTGTCTAAGGCATTAGAGTCTCCGGGCAGTGGCTCCTGGGCTGGGGTGGTGCTGTTGTTGGCAGCACGTGGCTGAAGGGAATTCTTCGTGCCCAGGGCCAGGTGAGCAGTTTCCCTCCCAGAGGGTCTCCCTCCTGCCAACACGACACTGCCAGTCTCTCTCTGGGTACCTGCTCCAGACTGGGGCCTGATGAGTTCACCTGGCTCCACCTTGGTCTGGGACATGACCCATCATCCCCCTTCCTTTATCTGTTCTGCTGTGGGCTGGAGACTGCTGGGAACTTAGCTTTACATTTAAAAAGGGTTTGTAATTTTCAAGTGTGTTATGGATGGAGGGTTTGCTTGCTTTTCTGAGCACTCAGCTGCTCTCTTGTGAACAAGACTCCTTCCATATGTTCTTCCATCACGTCGAGGGCGTCAACTCTGCACCAGGCCAGGGATGTGCAGGAGCAGCATTGGTCCTGCGGTCTGGACTGCAGACTGCTCATTGCCTTGTGAGTCGCGCAGCTTGAGGTTGATGCTAAACCAGCATGGTTCCTGCAGTCAGGCTCTCCCAGCTGGGGCTGCTCTTGTCCTTTTCTCTGTTCCCAGCATCTAGGCCCTGCCCCCAGCTCAAAGTACTAGCCACTGTTCTTCCACACATGGGGATATGATGACACAGTTTCTGTCCCCCAGTGAACTGAGCCGCTTCTTTGATCACTGCTGTTTTAGCCTGCTGAGTAGTAGTGAGGAGAAAGTCAAGGAAATCCTCCAGCCAGAACAAGATGGGTGGGGGGACAGAGCCCCCCCCCCCCCATCATACATGCTACCTTCCCTTCTTTGGTGGGAAGGCAGCCCCATTACTCTGGAGCCTGGCTTACTCAGAGACCGACTTTCTCCCCTTGTTTCCCAGCTAACTTAGGATTTGGACAGAAAGGGAAGGAGAGCCACTGGGGACTGTGCTGCAGTGGCTGGTCTCAGGCAGCCTCTTTGCAACCGGAGGCATCTGTCTAGTTCACAGGCAGATTTCCCATTCTCATTTCTCTCTCTGTTTCCTGGTGGAGGGATGGTGCTGTCTGTGATCTCAGGTCCAGGTTGGCTGCATCATCAGGTCAGCCAGGGCTTCTCATTGTCCTCGAGTCTCACAGCCCCACGTATGGGGCCCAGGACTGCGGTCCTGGGTGGTGGCTTCAGCCACTCAGAAGAAGTGAGTTGTAGCTCCAGCTCTTAGTCTGGACTCTGAGTCTGTGTCATCTGTGTATCTGAATTCTGCTGTTTCAGGTGCTCTTGACATTGAAGAAACATCTGGAGGAAAGAGATAAAAATGCTCCTTCCCTTCACTTTGCCTAGATACACTGGGGCTTGGGGGGAGATGGTGTTACGAGCTTTATAGGTTTCTAGTTTACACGACCTGGCAAAAACAGATGTTTGGAACTGAATTTTGGTGTTCCTGCCAGCATCCTCCTCCTGGGGAGTTAGGGCTTCCATGAACAAATGGGAGGTGGTCTACAATATAAAACATCGGTCATGAAACTCAACTGCAACGGAAAATAACAACCGTAGCAGTGACGATAAAAACAAAGGAGACCGGACATTGATGGGAGTCAAGAGCAGAGGGTCCCCATGGACATGCATGTCTTGAACTTGACCCCAGGTCCAGGTGAGGCTATGGATGGATCCCACAGCTGACGCGTGTCCTCTGGCTTGTCTTGCAGGGCACAGCCTCTGTAGTGAGCAGAGCAGCAGCGCCGACACGGCCCCGGAGGAGAGCGAGGGGCCAGGTGTGGAGTCCTCCGATGACACCGACCACAGCAGCAAGGTGAGAGATTTTCATTTTCACGTCTCAGGCCTCGAGCCACCGAAGAGTCGTAGCGCAGGTCACCTTTGCAGCTGAGCATGGGTTGAAGCTCTCCCTGGGACCGAGGTGCCAAACAGTATATGCAATCCTAACGACAGCTTGATCAGACTCCCCATCGCGGGGACACAGGGCAGAGGCCACCCTCGACGAGCTGACCGCCGGCCAGGTTCGTCTCTTTTCCTCCTTCCTCTCCAGCGGTGTCAGCTGGGGTGGCCCCGTGTCTCGGGAGTGCGGGTTATGGCTTTCTCTCATGATCGATGGTCACGTAATGAACTCCCTCTGCGTGATCCGTGTTCATGTCTCGTTAAAGGTCAGTGTCATTTACGCTCCAGGGGAGGGAGCGATCTTTCTGTTCTTCCAGATCGAAGCTTCCTCAGCTGGCTGAACACTGTGCCCAAGTTCTCGTTCTGTCTTCTTGGTGCAAGACTGGGGACCTCGCTTTCCGTAATTCATCCTGCCTTTGTCGCAAGGGGTCCAGAGCCTCTCAACTGCTCGTCAAGCACGTCCACTGAGCACCCCTGTGTTCCCCATATCCTCACCCTCCTTGCCCGCAGAGCTGTTATGTGCGATTGAGTTTTCACATGTATTCATCTCTTTGAAGTAGAGCTGCGGGGTGTATTTCTGTGCGTATAGTCACGCCTCTTTCCTTTGGTTCATATTTGCTGCTCACTTCACCGGAGCAAATCATGTCATGTCAAACGAGGCCTTGATTTTCTCATCTGCGGTTTTATCAGGGTGATTCTTGCCTTTGTCCAGCGAGTGGGTGCTTTAGGTGGGGCACGGGCTGTCACAAGCATAGCAATAATGGAATAGACTCTTCAGATTGAAACATGAGTTAACAGCCCACATTGGACACCTGTTTTTTTTGGTGGCTCTGCATGTATGTGTCTCTGGAGAACTTTTTTGAGTGTGTCTGTTTGCCTTGAGCTTGTCTTTTACCCAGAGGTAACTTCATTCTCATGACTTTTTCTATTGGGCACAGCATATAGTGCAATATTGGGAAGTCATATTAATAGTGATCGATTTAATGCTTATGGATAAGAAGTCTTATGTTGTTGATTAAAAAGCAGATATGTGGAAATAGACCTTGCTTCCTCAAAGGAAAAGAAATTCAAGCAAACATTTGCTTAATGTTAATTTTGTGATCCCTTTACCTACTTTTGGGGGGCGGGGTGGAGTGAGGGAGTGAGTGGTCAGACTGACGAGTATTTCCCAATAGAGTTATACTCTTTGGGAGGGTATTAAGTTATCCCATCATTGAAACGAAAAATGTTAACTCTCTATTTCTAACTTGGGAAAATAGCTATTTTTCCTGTACCTAAGGCATTTATTTCTGAATACTTTTGAATTTGCATCATTTTTACCTCACTGTAATAGTTGAGTTTGCATCCCCCTGTGGGTTTGGAGGGATCATTTCCATTTTCAATTCTGTGAGTCATGAAGTCCTCAATTGAGTCCTCTGGAATGTTTGGTTCTGGCACTCGACCTGGCTAGAGGAAGGAAGGGGCCTCAGATTTTATGGACTCACCCCACATACCCCTCTATCCTTGGGGTTGCATCTCCAGAGAACAAAGTCCTAAAGTTGCCTGGGACAAACAGGGTCAAATACAGGAGCTCTTGATGCTTTTTCTGGATTTTGATGGAGATGCATGATGGGCCGCTATAGTGAAGAATTCCCTTCAAGATGATTGACACATTTGGGTGGTTGGAGTATTTTTAAAGCTTGTCCAGAGGACTGCATTTATTCCTTTTCACTAAATTGGATGCAGGGAACATGGTGTTATTCCGGTTTTGGTTGGATTCAGATTTTTATCATCTTTATTTGAACTATTTCGGCATGCTGTTCAGCTACAATTGTCCTTCATGACTTAGATTCCTCACTTAGGATATGTGAAAGGCAGAACCTTAAATTAAGCAAATGGTTCTGAGAGACGGGGGTCCTACTGTGTTTTATTAATAATTGATGAAAGCTAATACTTAGCTAGTATCGTGTGTATAATGAGCCGTGTTCCTTATGAACTCATCTCATTCTCACAATGCCCTAGAGAGAGAATACTGTGATCTCTTTCTCTTAGAGATGATGCCTATTTTATGGATACTGTAACAGAGAGGTTCAGCAGCTCCCTGAAGATCACACACTCTAAGATGGCAAACCTCAGCCTTATGTTCTTAACTGCTGTGTGAAAACTGCCTTTTGTCAGGAAGTTAGGGTCTGTTGTTTACTACCAGGGTTCATCAAAGAAAGGAATTAATTAGTGCTGGTATAAGCCAAATTAAATATATACTTGGAAACGCCAATATTTTCCTAATGCTTTGCCTTTCTGGGTATCTTTTCTTATAGTTTAAAGGAAGAGCATGTATATTAAGTTTTTGCATGAAAAGTTATTTATTACTTCTTGATTAATCTAAAAATTATTATTTTTTCATACGTGTCCTATATCTGAGTGTAATTTTTCTAGAGAATAAACTGAACTTGAATTTTGAAGTTGCAAGTTGCCTTACACCCAGAAGACTGCATCAGTTCTAACTTAAATGCAGCTGTAGAAAGATCAAAACGAATACATTCCTGGATAGACTGAAAGGAAATGAACCAACTAGTAACTTTTTTCTTATCCTGACTGATTGTTCTTGTTTGTTTGATTTTCCTTCCTAAACCAGTTATTCTGTGAAATACTAGGCAGAATACAGCGAGTTTTGGATGGAGTGGTGTGTGGTTTGGGATTTTTCTTAAATAACAGTCTCTGCTCCACCAGGTCTTTCGGGCTTGAGTAAGTGGATAATTGTCAGCTTGTGGTTGGGAGGTGGTAGAAACTCACATCCTCGGGGGGAGGGGGGAGGGGGCTTGCCCACCACAGGGGCATCCAGCCACCTCCTTCCTCTGGTGTCTGCGGGTGATAACCTCAAAGGGCTTCCTTCATCGCTGCTGATTTCCCTGCTCCTCCTGGAAAACTCCTGTCCCTGGAAATGAACGTTAATCAACTGGGAGCAGTCAGCGTCCTGCTTCCAGGCACCAGCAGCCTGGAATCTGTTTTCCAGTTAGCCCAGGAGCAGAATAATCTCCACACTCCCCGTCGCCTTCTTCCTTTTGAATCGAAGTTGCTGTCACGGCACCACCGTCTGCTCTTGCCGCAAAGCACTTGGAAGGAAATGAGACAATCTCCAACTGTTAAGAAAGCAGTTTGCTCTCTCCTGCCTGCTCCCCGCTCTGCAGGGAGGGCGGGGGGTCTTCAAAGTTGCTGGCTCTGGCGGACTGCATGTTCATTCTGGGGCAGCTCAGGACACTGGCCAATCAGCTGGCCCTGTTCTGCAGCGTGGAGAGCTCTCTGCCCAGGGAGGCGTTTTTCTGCTTTTGTTTTCTCGCCTGTCCTGGCTCTGCCATCCTGCAACTTTTATTGTGCAGCCAGGTGAAATCAGAGCCCCGGACTCATCTCCACAGTGAAGCCTGTGCTGCCCAACCGGTGGGCTCTGAAGGGAGGTGGTGCTGTTCTCAAGGTTGCACAGGCAGGAGGTGCTGCTTTGGGAGCTGCACGGCCGCTGTCCTTCCTGTGCAGACATGCAGCCGTGGGCTTCTCTGGGAGAGCTGCAGGGACGCTCAGTCTTGGAGGATGCTCTCTTTGGACCTGGACGGCGTTGAGTGTTCCTGGAATATATCGAGAAACTTCTATCTCTGTCGAACACGCCAGGTGGTAGGATTACCATGAGAATCTCTGCCTCATGATGTCTGCTCTGTGGAAGATAAAGCGCAAGCCCAGGATGGAAAACAATGCCAAGTCCGGTGATTCTGTCTACCGGACACTCCATGTGGTGAGCGCTTTGAGCATCAGCCTCGTGGGGTACAGGGGCTGAGGTGCGGCCCCTTGGCAGCTTTTGCCCCCAGACCCCCTCCTCTCATCATTCTAGCTTGGGGGGTGGGGTGGCATCTGGGAGTTGGTGTGAAGTAGAGTTTGGCTGTTGTCTTCCAGCACCGACTCCAGATCAGTGTTTGCCTGGCAGAAGAATGTCTTTGTGTTTCTTCTCACTAAGTGTCACTGAACCGGTTCCCTCTTTCCTTGGGCTGTTGAGCGTCTGTGTGCCTGTGGCGTAGGGAAGGTGTGTCTCTCTGTCCTTCCTCATCCTGTGGGCTGGGGTGTCAGGGTCCCCCCGAATTTTTGGAGGGAGCATCTTTAGCCTGCCCCCTCTCACAGTTTTCAGTGCTTTTCACCTCATCGCTGCCTGCTGAGAGGGAGACAAATGGAAGGAGACGAATGGGATGTCTTGGCTCAGGGATGTGTTAAGTTTGAGGACCCCCTGCTCTGCCTTGCATAGGTCAGAGTGACCCCCTCCTAGGAAAACTCTGTGAGCGCGTGGAGAAGGAGGAATAAGTCAGCAAATGAAATGAGTGTCCTACTCATACCAGAAAACGTCGACTCTCAGGCTCGGTGTCATTTGAGGAGAACTGAACTCTGGCACTTACTACACCCGATTTACCTCAGTAACCTCTGTCCTGCTCGGCTGTTTCTTCTTCAAAGCCGGCTCAGAGATGACTGGAAAGGTGACAGGGACTCTCAGGAGCACCGCTGTGTGTCTGGTCTCCTCAGGGAAGGAGTGCACTGCTCGGCTGCTTTCCTCCCGAAAAGGCTGAATAAAGCTGATCACATTTTAGGTCACTTGAGCCCCTTTTAAATCTGTAGGAGGTGCCACCGTGGTCAGTTTTAGAACTGGACTCATCGCCAGGCAGATGCCGCTGCCTTTGGTGGTTGCATAACAGGAAGAGCTTCAACAGCTGGGTCGCCTGAGTGAGGAACGTGTGCTTAAAAGTCACCCCCGCCCCAGCCCCTTTGTATGTTCATCCTCCCTGGGAAGAGAGTGACGTGATACACGGGGAACTCCGTGCCCACCTCGTTGAGGGGCTGTGTCCCCTTCTTCCTGCGGGTTGGTCGGATCATTCCTAGACCCCACAGACCTCTCGCCCCCTTCAGCCATTTTCCACGGTCAGCTCTGCCAGCTCCCAAGTGAGGGTCTGTTTCCACAGTGGCTGGTGGTCCCTCAGGTCGGGGTGGTTTCTTCTGCTGGGGAGACCAGGACTGTCTTCTCAGTGAGTCTGACTCATCGCACCAGATCTGGAGGCTTATCTTTCAGAGGGTGTTGAGATGCCACCTCCCTGGGCTCTCTTGACCACAGTGCCTGGTGTGTGAGTGACAGGTGATTCTCTGTCACCATCAGTGGTGACCCTGCACCCACTTCTCCTACGTCGAGGAGTCCTACGTCGAGGCTAAGCCGGCTGGATGAGGCACTGGTGGATTGGGTGTAAAAGAATCAGTGGTTACTGAGGGGAAGGGGGGTGAGTCAGGGGAAAAGGGACAAGGTAACAGTTTCCCTTGGAGGTGAACTTAGTGTGGTGTGTGCACACATGTGGATGTTCAACGACAGGACGTCTGAAAGTATGTATTATAATGGAGTGTCACTTCCCTCAACAAAACCTAAAAAAGGAGAAAAGCATATGTTTCTTTAAAAAAAATTTGGCCACAGTCAGGGATCAGGGGGACTACAAAACTGGGCCACAATATGTAAGCTTTCTAAATTAGAGATATTCTAAAGAAGACTTGCATTCCCTGTTACCTTCTAAGGATATTTTTGGGTCATATTTGAAGAAGAAACCTGCAACTTGATGGCATCCTTTTAGTTATTTCCCAGCA
Source organism: Uropsilus gracilis (assembly GCA_004024945.1). NCBI lineage: Eukaryota > Metazoa > Chordata > Mammalia > Eulipotyphla > Talpidae > Uropsilus > Uropsilus gracilis. The sequence continues at coordinate 14,233 of PVHY01013274.1, forward strand.
AAGACTCTATGAAGGGCTTTCTGGATAACACCCTTTGACAGGTACAGGATTTTAAGGCTCTGTGTGTGTGTTTAACTTAAATGACGTGTAATTGGCAGTAAAAATATGACGGCCATTTGATCCAGTTCTTTGCGATATGCCTGAGAGTTTATACCTGGAGTAAGAGAACAGACTTGGCAGTGGAGACGGCTTTGTCCCTCCTGAACATCAAGGTCACCCGCTAGATTTGTCCTAGGCTGAGCAACGTCTCTATAAGAAGAAATGCCTGCAGCTCTAAACTCTCAGAAGTCTCAGGGGAATGTTTTGGTGTCCCCTGGGAAGCTAAAGATATTTCCTAGTATTCCAGGAGTTGGCTCAAGGGAGAGATGGTTGAGTGAGCTGGTGGTTAAGGGAAGAAGTTGGGTGGGAGAAGGCTAGATTTAGAACAATAAAGTGCTAACCTACCCCCACCTCCCTCTAACCTGAACCTTCCTCTGGTTGCTGGGGAACGCAAAGGATGATGGATTTTAGAGATGAATGTGACACAGGCAAAGACAGGAACTGTCCTCACGTTTTGGGAAATGGAGATCCCGAAATATCTGTGATGAAGGCAATGAAAACCCAGAAATTCCATCCTGGGTCTTTAATTATCATGCCCGGATGCAACTGAGAAGGGCAACAGGTGAGTGTGATATGCGCTGGAAACCCAAAGAGAAGTGGCCTTTGCAATATCCAGCCTTTGATGTCCTTTCTAAGATGGCAACCTTGCCTTTGCTTTTTAAAGGCTGGGCATAAGACAGGATGTATCCCGCATGGCAGCCTCTCCGAGTGATGAGAGGTGCCTGAGTTCTCTCATGGGAATGTAGCGATAGCTTGATTTGTGTTAAGCCATAGCTTTGATTTTAACTTGCAGTATATTGTTGGCACACTTAGAAAAGCACGGTGTAAGCAATGGTGCCATTTATACCTTTGTTATATGGGCTTCCTTCACCAAGTGCCACATCAAAGCAAAGAGAGTTTGGAATAAGCTGGAGAGTAGGGCAGTTAACTCTCAGCCAGGCACTTACAGTTATCATTGACCAATTAAAAAGAGGTGTAAGCTGTGTCTTCCTTTCAGATTTGTTCCTTTTAACTTAAAACCACGTTTAGCTGATTAAGGATGACTTTGAGTTAGTAAAAATCTTACATAACTAAATAAAACTGTTGAGCTTGTTTGAAATAAACTGGTTAAAAGCAAGTAGCCTCTCTTTTTTGGTTGCCTCTATAAAATATATGTTATATATTATATTTTATTTACATATAATATTTTTAAATTTAATTTTATTTATATATAACGTATATTATATAATATGCATCATAATATATTATATATATAATTCATATACCGCATAATTCGGGCCATTCTGGTGAGTTTTTCATTAGTCACAGAGGGGAAATGTCTTCCCAAGGATATTCAGTGTCTGAAACACAATTCCACAGCACATATGAGCAGTGCCACCGACAGGCATCCAGCCCTTTCTGGCCTGAAGACCACAACTAGTGTAGCAGCACATCAGCTATGGTCGTTGGAAGATAATTGGAATCATAATTAAGTCAGTTTGGATCTGCCTCTGTTCTTTCCAGTCTAGCATCACTGGTGATGTGTCCTTGTCTGGTTCTCATTTCCCACAGCTTTGCGCTGTCGTTATTCCCAGCTCCTTCCCTGCATCCCTTTAGGATATGCTAGTGGCAAGAAGGCAGTTAGTGTTTGCTTCCTTCTTTTTTGTTTAGAAATCACCCCCCCATCCCCCCCAAATACTGGGTTGTAGGTAGGTCCTCTGCCCTCCAGGCCACAGGGAGCCTTGACCTTGTGCTCTGGGTAGACCAGCTGCTACTCTTGGGAGGGGGTCTTCTCATCTTCCTCCTGGGGAGGTGGGTGTTAGATGAAGTCATGCCTTGTTTGTGTAGGTCTTTATGGGAAATACTTCCTGCGGGGGTGGGGGGTGTGTGTGAATTTGATAGATACTTCCTGCCGAGGGGTGAATTTGATAGATACGCAGTAGAGAGGTCTGGGAAGGGGTTACCCCCTTCAAGGAGCTTCCATCAGACATTTGTAGAGCAGTGTGTTTGCGCAAACATGAACAAGGTAGATTTTTGTGCTATAAATTTTTTTTTTCTTAGCCACTAGGTCTTGCTATATTGCCCAGGGTAGTCCTGAACCCATGAACTCGAGTGATCCCTAGCCTAAGCCTCCCAGGTAGCTGGGATCACAGGCGCACACCACCCCACACAGCTATTTTTTTGAGACTAGGTCTCACTATGTTGCCCGGGCTAGTCCTGAACCAGGGGACTCAAGTGATTCCTAGTCTCAGCCTCCCAGGTAGCTGGGATTACCGGCGCGCACCACTGCACTCGGCTTTTACAGAGATTTTTAAGATCCCTGACATTTGCCCATCTCAACCCAGAGGTGCTGAGTGAATTATTGATCTGGAGGGTACACTGGATATGAGGGGGTTGGCAGACACCCCAAGTTTGCTTCCTTGAGGGAGAACGCCTGCCCAAGGGAGTGGGGTTAGTAGCCTGTCTACAGCCCAGCTTAGAGTGCTGTTGGTGTTCCAGTTTGGAATTCTAGAACCTTCACATCTTACCTGAGTCACCCCGGATTGAGATTAGATGGAGTCTGGGTGCTCTCAGAAGCTTTGTTCTGAGGCCAACTTCCTTAAATCTTAGACAAGAGGAGTGTCTTTTTAGCCTTTGGAGAAGATGGAGAGACGGAAACTTAAAGAAAAAGGAAGTACGTGGCCTTTTCTGGAGTTTCCTGGTGTCCTTGTTTAGCAGCCGGGAGGACTCCCAGCGCTTAATGTTGCCTTCCACATTTGCAAAGCGATTTCCACAGTGCACTCAACGGCGAGTCTGATCACTATCAACCTTGTATTTTGGGTGCAACACACTTGACTCCTCTGCATCTCAGGCTTCCTGTTGGCGAGCTTCCTGCAGCGTGGTTAGGACAAAGGCACCGAGCCACACCACAAGTTCAAATCCCAGCTCTGCCAAGTTCAAGCGGTGTGATCTTGGATGAGTCACTTCACCTCTCTGGGCCTTTGTGGTATCTGCTACCCCAGGGGATTGGCGCCAGCTGGCAGGACTATACTTCAGACCAGCAGCTGGGTTACAGCATTCAGGGATCTGTGAGCCCTCAGAGGCGTGAAGCAATTAGGGAGATTTGGAATCCATGTGTGTCTGCTCAGTCATGAGGATGCACACCTGGCAGCAGGACAGGTGTCAGGTGAGTGTCTGATGAGAGGTAAGCTCATCTGTCTGCCTTTCTCCTCGGTGCTCCCAAGAGCACGGAACAGGTGGCCGCGTTTTGCCGCAGTCTGCATGAGATGAACCCTTCGGACCCCAGTCCATCTCCTCAGGACCCCACGACGCCGCAACTGGCCACCATGAGGCAGCTGACAGATGCTGACAAGCTGCGCAAGGTCATCTGTGAGCTGCTAGAGACCGAGCGCACCTACGTGAAGGTGGGTGTTCACCCCCTGGCTCCTGAAGAGTCCCCCCCTCCCCCCCGGAGATGCAGGGACTTGGTGACCGTTTTCATTTTTATTTTTATTTTATTTTATTTTTTCAATTTGCTTTCTTTTACATCGTTATCTACCCCTGGGGTTTTCCCACTACCTTATCACCCACGAACCATCATCTTAGTGTTTTGTGCCCCTCCCACTCCTGTACCCCTCCCCACGCCACGTCCATGCTTCAATTTTGCTGAGAGTTTGAAATTTTTCTTATCTGTCTGTTTGTTTGCTTTGCCTGTATCTTTCATATAAGTGAGACCATCCACTATTTCTCTTTTTCTGGCTTATTTCTGCTAACCCGATTCCTTCTAGTTTCATCCCTGTTGCTGCGAATGATGTATTTGTCTTTTCTGATTAATGAATAATATTCCATCGTGTACATAGACCACAGCTTTCTGATCCATTCATCTGTTTTGGGGCATTTGGGTTGCTTCCATGTCCTGACTATTGTAAATAGCTCTGCAATAAACATCTGGGTACAGGTATCTTTTTGGATCAGAGTTTTGTAACTTTGGGGGTAGATTCCTAGCAGTGGGATGGCTGGATTGACTGGGAGTTCCATTTTCAGTAGTTTGAGGGTCCTCCACACAGCTTTCCATAGTGGCTGGACCAGTTTGCCTTCCCACCAGCGGTGTGGAAGTGTCCGTGATAGTTTTTAGACTAAGAGTAATGCCAGCCAAGTCATGGTTACGAGGAGCATCTTGGTCTCTCCTGTGGAGTCTGGCCTTCATTCTGAATGTTAAGCTCTTTGTGTTTTCACAAAGCACAGTGAGTACCCTAATAGCAACTCAGGGATATAGAGTCATTATAGAATTAGTTACCTAATTATATAATTATAAATGTGTGGAATTGATCAATGAATCCATTGTCTGAGCAAGGAGATGATAGTGACTACCAGGTGATCCTGACCCTTGTACAAAGTGTGGCAAGCAGATACTTAAAACTGAATGCATTTTTGAGAAGTTTAAGTGTATTCCCTTAGGGCTAAGCTTGGGCAGGAGGTTTTCAGCCCTGATTTCTTTGTACTCTACCTGTTCTGACAGTCAGTGGTATTCCTGTAGCGATGTAATTCAACATAAAATTTGCCACATGTTCCTTTAACGATAATGGCATAGCTATATATTCCTGTCACCAAATGCCTCTATGGTTTTTTGTTAAACAATGTGTTCTGCTTTAATGATTTATTTAATGGTGTGCTGCAAGGGTCAATATAGTGTGGCCCTCAGACCAGATTCCCCTCTAGGTGGTTTTTGCAAATAAAGTTTTATTAGAACACATTTATGTGTGTCGACACCCTCATCCCTGCTATGGTAGCAGTTACATCGTTGTGCAGATGCCATACAGTCTACAAAGGTTGAAATATTGACAGAAAAGGCTGGTTGACTTCTGCTTCAATGGACCGTGGGGATTTAAAGACTAGAATGTTAATATTTAGAGCATCATTTACTTTCTTCCCCCTTCGTATTCTTTATAAAGACTTTGAGACTTCGGCTGTGCTAATGCAGTGTCCTTTTCATCTTCCAGGACCTAAATTGTCTCATGGAGAGATACCTAAAACCTCTTCAGAAAGAGACTTTTCTCACCCAAGATGAGGTACGGTGAAAATCATCTTCACATTGGGAAGGTCATATTGTGTTTGATGTGGGGAAGAGGAAGGAATGGGGGTACCCACAGTATAGAAAACATTTGGGATCCATTTCACTGTCATAAATTGGTTAAACATTGCTGTTAAGCTCTTGGTTTATGCAAGAGGAGGGAACTTGTGGGCCCATCTCTTAATTAACTAGTATTGATGGAGGAACTTTGAAATCAGAAACAAGTAAAGTTTCAGACCACTCATGAAATGTGGAGTGGATTAAATGTCTTTTTCTTTTCCAGCTTGATGTACTCTTTGGAAATTTAACTGAAATGGTAGAGTTTCAAGTAGAGTTCCTTAAAACCCTCGAAGATGGTGTGAGACTGGTCCCTGATTTGGAAAAGCTGGAGAAAGTAGATCAGTTCAAGGTAATCTCATCTTGGGTGGAGGACCCTTAAGGTCAAGTTGAATCTCCCTGTAGTGCACCATGTGTAGTGTTGAATTTCCTGGCACTGCCAGAGGGATAAGCTTCAAAGAAGAGGGATACTAGCTGTCTTCCTCTGGTCTGGCTAAGTTCAGACATTGCCTTGGATTTGCATTAAACTGGTGCATCTGCTGGGTTCTGCTTTGGAAGCGCTTCCAACCTTGACCTGTGTATGCAGGGCCTTGATTATTTGCTGAAGAATCAATTAAACGAGCCTCTTGGTTACCCAGTAAACACATGACGTGATCTGTTCCGGGGATCTTGACTGAATGGAAATACTCTTCATTATCAGGCAAAAGATGATCTCCCCACACACAGCGTCCCTGCAGCCTTAATGAGGATTCATGGCTAACACCTTCATGAGGATGCTTTCATCTCATTTCCTCCTCTTTGCTTTGCCTTTCCTTTACTGCAGGGGTTTCCCAGGCTGTGCTTCCAGTTCACAAAGGAAATGAATTCACGCCTAAGACGTCGACTTAGCTGTCACTCCCATAGGCTTTTCGGAAACAGCTTTGTGGAAGTGTAATTGACATACACTATGCAGCATGTGTTTAAGTGTAAAATGTGATGAGTTTTGACAGAAGTGTACACTCGCGAAACCTTCAAGACAGTCAGGATAATGAACACAGTCATCCCCCCCCAAACACTTTCTCCCACTCCTTTGTGAATCATCTCTCTTGCCTCTCAGCCACAGAGAACCATGCTCTGCTCTCTGCTCCCATAGCTTCCTTTGCAGGCTGGGACTTCATATGAATGCAGTGACGCAGCTCATACTCTTATAAGGGATCATTCCTTCGAGTTACATTGTGTTGCCTCTGAATCCACAGCGAATGTTCTGGCTGCTTTCTGCATGTATGTGCACATGTCTGCACATCAGGAGGGATGTAGCATCCCCCAAGATTTGGGACCCCTGCAACTTTAAGTGAGATGACATCAAATGGAAATAGGTCCTTGAATCCCTCAGCAGCTTTTGTTCTCCATGTTAGGATGAAACAACATTCAGTCGAATGACGCTGGTTCATCAAGGACCTGCGGTGTATTTATATAGAATGTGGGGAGGATAAGAAGCCTCCCAGATCAAGATACCTTTTGTCCCTCCTACGGCAGCCTCCCCAACGCTGTCCCTTGGTGCAGAGGCTCTGAGGTGGAGCAGTGGCACCTCATTCCCATAGTCCAGCAGCGTCTTTGATCTGACAAGCATGTTTCAGATGCTCTGCTCCCGCTGGAGGAGAAAGTGGCGTTGGGGAAGGGGGTGTAGTTAGCGCCGGGGAGATGTGTTTGCTATTTTTGGCAGCTCTTGACCTTTATTTGGTGTGCCACTTCTACCTCCCGATGGGAGCTGAAGAGCGATTTCAGATTTCTGCAACTTCCAAAATGCCATGTATATTTTTCTCATTAACATCCATACTTCCCAGCGAGGCTTTTTAAAGGCAGAAGCCTAGAAAACGGGTGACATCTTCACTGTCACTGGCTCGGTGGCCAAATGCAGCCTGAACTGGGCATGTCTGTAGCCCACTCGCTTTGTGATGGGCACTTTGGGGTTATTGCTGACTGGGGGGTGGGGGACTCTGGGGCATTGGGCCAGGTGTGGAGAATGTGCATCGGCAGAGGGGGTCAGACAGATGGGGCCCGGGTGACATCCTGCTGCTATTTCTGGTGCAGGAGGAAAAGGAACTAACCGCGCTTTGTCTCATTAAATCCAGAAAGTGCTGTTCTCTCTGGGGGGATCCTTTCTGTACTATGCTGACCGCTTCAAGCTCTACAGTGCCTTCTGCGCCAGCCACACCAAGGTCCCCAAGGTCTTGGTGAAAGGTGAGACCAGTGAGACTGGGGTGTGTGTGTGTGTGTGTGTGTGTGAGGCTGATCCCCAGCCTCAGCCTCCCTGTAACTGGGATTACAGGTGCCCGCTACGGCACCCGGCTGCTTTTACGAGACCAGAGCTCGCTATGTTGCCCAGGGTAGTCTCGAACCCGCGAACTCAAGTGATTCCAAACCTGTTGCTCACTGCGTGTGTGTGCATGTGTATGTGTGTGTGAGGCTGATCCCCAGTCTCAGCCTCCCAGGTAGCTGGGATTACAGGTGCCCGCTACGGCACCCTGCTGCTTTTACGAGACCAGAGCTCGCTATGTTGCCCAGGGTAGTCTCGAACCCGCGAACTCAAGTGATTCCAAACCTCTTGTTCACTGCATGTGTGTGCTTGTGTATGTGTGTGTGTGTATGTGTGTGTGTGTGTGTGTGTGTGTGTATGCATGCATGTGTGAAACTGCACTTAGAGACTTTGATAGATGTTCCAACAAGTAACGATGCTGAGAAATGAAATGCAGCCATGTCTTCAATGGCTGGTTGTGTCAGTTGCCTTCTAGTGAAAGTTCTGACTCAGCCTTTGGGAGCCAGAGAGTGGTGGGCCGGGCTGCAGCAATGCAGAAACACAGGGCAGTTGGAAATCCCCCTATTTATTCCTACTCTTCATTCATTTCATTATGACCAACTACGCTTCCTGTGCCTTTCTTGTGGCACCACCCTGGCCTGCTTTAAGTTCTGAGGTGTGTGTCAGCAGCTGCGCCTGTCCCTGCTTTTGCAGAGAACAGAGCTGAGTTTGATACGGGTGAGCGCCGCTCCTCTGTGACGGGGGGAAGATGGTAGCCTCCAGAAAGTCCTTTTGCTGCTGGAGGTTGGCCTGGGGAGTTGGTGAGAGCGCTGAGGATTGGGAAAACAATTTTTTGGGAAGCAGTGGAGCTGGGAGTGTGATTTCCAGGAACTGTCTGGAAGTCAGCCTGCTTCGTAGTGTAGACAACTGCTAATCAAGATCCTGAATGTATAAATCATTTACATCGATACTGTATGTGTTGCTGCCAAAGAGAGCCAGCGACTTAATTCAGCACCTACTATAGGAAGTATTGGCACAGGTCTGGGCTTGAGGGATTGGGTTACAGAAGACTCCACCCCATGCTGGCTCTCAGCGGTAGTGATGAATGGGGCAGCGGGTTCTTCTTTGCTACAGTGAGAGGGAAGCTGGAGTTGCCTTGCCTGGTCTCTGCCGCCTCTAGGGCTTCCCTTGCTCCATGGGGAGCGCCTGTGTTTCCCTTTGGACCGCGGCTGCCTGCGTGTTGTTGACAGATGGCATAATTGCCAAGTGTTCTCTTCTCTGGTCCATGACAGGCTCTGTCTGGTCCTTAGGGCACTTGGTGTTACTTGTCATCTCTCGGATTAAATTCCGATCCTGTCAATTTCTCTTAATTCCACGGCCTCTCTTGCTCCTGGAGAATACACTATATCTTTTCTCGCTATGTTGCCTGGGGTACTGTGGACTCAAGCGATCCCCAGCCTCAGCCTCCCAGGTAGCTGGGATTACAGGCATCCACCACCGCGCCTGGCTGCTTTTTCGAGACCAGGTCTCGCCGTGTTGCTGGGGGTAGTCTCGAACCTGGGAACTCAAGCAATTCCAAGCCTCTTGCTCATCGTGTCTTTTAAAGGTGTCTTTTAAATATGGAGTAGCGCCCACATTTTCCTAGTGGCCATTGCCCCAAACATGACAAGAACTCTTAGAGCACAAAGAGGGCCTGTCTCTGGTTGACATGGGCTGAGCTGGGGCCTTGCAGAGAGCGAGAACCACCCAGGTTGGAGCCGGATGCATGCGTTACATGCGCGGTCAGATTTTAGATGTGAGGACTTGGTCCCTTCTAGATGTGGAGACCTTCTTCTCTTGGCCGTGGGGCTTGGCCACCCGGCTCCCTCCACCTCTTTTCTTCAAAGATTTGTTCTTGAAAGGAGCAGGTGCAGCGGCTGATCCTGTGGACGCTGATTCTTCTTTGTGGGGTTTAACCCCTTCATGCCAGCGGGTCCCACCAGTGGTCTGTGGGTGGTTGTCCCATCAAGTGATGGTTTCCACTGGTGGCACCTGCGTACACAGATGAGCTTCATTCATTCAATTCATTGAATATAAACCAGCCCCATTCGGTGGAGGAAAATTCAAATAGGGCCGTCCGATAGTGGAACGTGCAAAATATGTCCCCGTTTTAGGCATGCTAAAAAGGATCAAAAGGTTGACAGCTTTAGCCAGGTATGGTGGCAGGCGCCTGTAATCCCAGCTACCTGGGAGGCTGAGGCTAGGGATCACTTGAGTCCATGGGTTCGGAACTATCCCAGGCAACATAGCAAGACCTAGTCTCAAAAAAAGGGGGGGGGGAGGGTTGACAACTTAACGAACTCTGCCACCACGATGGCTCTTTGTTGTAGCTAAATAAAGACAGTGAGAAGCATCATTTTCCAGCTCCATGAGACCCTTTCACGACATCTTTTGCTTGGAGCTTCAACTCCTCATCAGTGGACATGGAGACATTATTTCTATCAGATTAATATTAAAACAAAAAATGAGGTCCCAAACGTGAAGCCTCCTTGCTGAACGGTCACTGCTTCCCGTGGCCCTCACGCCAGTGCCTAGGCCATTACTTTGCTCCTGGAAGGCATCAGCCTTGTGGTCCTAGTTGTCCCGGCTGGCGCCCTCTGCTCTCCAGGGACCTGCAGCTACCTGGCCGCTCCTTCGCCCAGCTAGGACACAGCAGAACCTGGATTGCAACATGAGGCCTGAGAGGCTGCAGGTGGCTGTGGGCGTCTCTCTGAGCTGATGCCTGGTCAGTCCTGGCCCTCAGGGCCTCTACGCTGTGCCCATCACAGGTCCTATGGCATTAGCATGGAAAGACTTTGAGAGGTCCAGGCCTGCGCCACTTTCCAAGCTGCCAGGAGTAGCCGCTGCCATCTTTCCAGCCTTTTCTGCCAAGCGGTTCTGCTCGATCGAAGAGCAACACCACCACCAGGAGTGTTCCAGAATGCTGGATGGCTTGCTCGAAGGCGAGGGGTGCAGGGCACGAGACCGTTGCCCTGGGGCGAGGGCCAACAGGCGAAGCCCGGGGCTGGAGGCCGACACCAGGAGGGGGCAAGGTGGGCAAGAGCCTGTCTTGAGCAAGCCAGGGATTGGCAAGATAGTTTCAGCAGGTTCTGGGGTGTGGGGCCAGGATCTTGGGTGACCCGGGCAGGATGGGGTGGCATAGAGTGTGAGAACCTAAGTGTGCAACAGAACAAGGTACGTGCGTGTGTGCGTGTGTGTGTGTGTGCACAGTTGTGCACATCCACATGTGTTGGTGGCTCTGGACTGCTTGGTAGACATGGACTAATATTTTAGCATCCCTAGGACTTGGCTAACTCAGAGAGGCAGTCTCCCCGGAGTTCATAGGACCCCCTCCCCCTCCCCCCCAGCCCTCATGTCAAAATACCAGAATAAAAAGACAATTCTCATGCAAGGAAGGTGAACATCAACACCTGAAAGTCCACATGTGTAGGATATACAGGCCCCGTATATCCCCTAACTCGCAGAGTCCACACCCCCAAATCAGCCCACACACTCATGGAATGCTGGGCCACCAGCGGTCGGCCCCACACACCCACCTCTGCGCTGTCCTGCACTCCACTCTGCTTAGTGCTGTGAGAAGGCTCCTTGGAGTGAGGGAGTGAGTGAGCGGAGCTGAGGGCGGGAAATCGCCAGGCCTCAGCCCCAGCCCCTGTCTGTGAATCTTCCAGCCAAGACGGACACGGCGTTCAAGGCCTTCCTGGATGCCCAGAACCCACGGCAGCAGCACTCATCCACGCTGGAGTCTTACCTCATCAAACCCATCCAGAGGATCCTCAAGTACCCGCTCCTGCTGAGGGAGCTGTTCGCGCTAACGGACGCGGAGAGCGAGGAACACTATCACCTGGATGGTAGGCCTGCAGCCCTGGGCCACACACCTCCCACCTCAGGACCTGGAC